>CAMRHE010001230.1:0-162990 GCA_947044405.1 Leptodactylus fallax
ACTGGTTGCTGGCTGTCACCTAGGACAGATCGGGCAAGTTAGCTAGGGACAGTGGGGGGATTCAGCTTAGGGTCCACTGTCTCGTTGTGCCCCTCCCCCCTAAGTTCTCCAGCAGCTACTGGGGAATCGCTCCTCTAGTGATTTTCTTACAGGATGATACTGAACTGGCAGAATCTATGTGGAGAAAAGCCATGATCAAATATTCATCTGACTATGCTAACTGTATGGCCAAGAAATACTTTCCATGTAGTGACCCACAGCCTCCTGGGCATTTACCAAATGGTATCTGTTTCTGCCAGTATGCGGCCATGCAGATACCACAAGGTGACTGGCCATAGCATCAATTCAAAATTTACTTTATACAATAGTTCCTTTAGTTTAGCTTCTATCATGCTATCACATTCACCGAATTGTGGATAGGAGGTATAGATAGGGCAAAATGATCAACACTAAAACTTTTACTTATTTAGTTATCTATCTATCTCTAAGTACCCACAATCGGGGCCAGGAAACTGAAATTTATCTATTGTATCTACCTTGACGGTCTCTCCTGATGCAGCTTAATGGCGAAAGGCATTAAGAGTTGGATTACCTATATAAATAGCAGAATAGTGGGGAATGGATGTATAATAGACTCTGAACCTAGGCTCTAGGGAGCTAGTCATAATTCTGAGCTGGGTGTATGCTCAATAATAAGAGAACCATAAATAGAAAGAGCCAGGACATAGGACTGAGTTCGACAATTAACCCTCTTAGGCTCCCTATATGCTGAAGGGCTGGAATACTATTTACCCATATATAATAATGTTTTGTTATGTTTCATGAATTTATTTCAGTCATTAAATTAAAAAAGTGACCTCCTATATTTTCTAGATTCTTTACACACAGAGTGATCTATTTCAAGTGTTTTATTTCTGTAAATGTTGATTATGGATTACAGGTAATGAAAACCCAAATCTAAGAAAATTAGAATATTGTAAAAAAGTTCAGTATTGTAAATTCAGTGTCACCTGCCAAGCCTTTAAATGGCCCCTCAGTCTGGTTCAGTAGGACACACAATCATGGAAGACGCTGATTATGAATTGAATTACTGAAATGAATGAACGTTTCAAAGATATTATAATTTATTGAGATGCGCCTGTAATATGTATATTTATATCTTTTTACTAAGTAAAAGTTACGCTTTAGTATCGATCATTTTGACAATTCAGTGAATGTGTCTTATTTTGGTGGATAATTTCATCCCTAGTGATTTGCTATCATGGTCCACTATTACTAGTACTTTTTCTAGCAACTGTATGTAGAGCGTAGATTGTTGATAGACTTGTGTGCCGTTGTTGATATTTGGAGCTAATTTTGTAAGATGATCTCTTGCCAGAAAGGATTGGTAGGGGGAAGAGGTAGATTTATGAGCGGAGTTGCAGGTGGTATGAAAGGGTGCAAGAGTGTTAGATGGGAAGCTACAGAAGATGAAGTTGCAGTAGTATAGGCTGGAGATGAGTAGGGAAAGCACTTGCAGAAAATTAGCGAAATGTTTCTTGGGAGGAAGCATCAATAGGTGGGAAGGGTTCGGATGGGCAGAATCAAGGATTATCCAAAAGCAAATTGGGTAAAATGTGGCACCTTTAATTGTATTTGACAACTCTGATGGGGGTTGAGTGAGATATTAAATTCAGTGTTCTTCATGTACAATTTTAGAAATTGTTTAATCAATATAGAATGAATTGGACCCTCCTTTGGCTCTGCAGTATAAATATATCCAACACTGGATCAAGTAAGCAAATGTTTTTATTCGAAACAAGCAGGACATGATTGGAAACTTAAAGGGGCTGTTCAGGATAAAATGGAATTCCTACACTAATCTAAACACCCTCCCCCACCTACTTTCTAAATGACATACTTTAGCAAAAATGTATAGTTACCCATATCCCTGGGGCGGTCATGTGACTGCCCCAGGAGCATTTTCTGATTATCCGATAACGTTCCGTTTCCCTGTTTCCGGAAATGGAACATCACCAATACCTCCCCCCCTCTCCATCCCATCATACTTATGTGTCTTCAAGTCCAGACTTCCCTTCTGGGATGACTCCTCCTCTTCTTTGACTCTGCTGGCGCTTGTGCAGGCCAGAGCTGGCTTCTATGTTCGGTTAAAGACAAGCTTCCACAAAAATTTTCTGATACAAATGTTCTTGATATAAATGACTAGTGCCTGTATTTGTCCACGGGTTGGTATTGATTTCACGTATAGCTCACATCAGTTTTCTGGCGTGAGCTATAGAAAATCTGAAGGACCAGATTCCGGATCTGGACTAGATTCCTCCCCCACTTCTCTCACTGTCTCAAAAAGTTGCGAGTTGGGGGGGAAGGAGCTGACATTATGGGCAAAATCTGTACCAAATTGAGATGCATTTTTGGCTTTATTGGTGAAGTCCAGCTAGTAAATTTGGGGCTCTTTCTCCATTGGAGAATCTAATTGCTGGCCACATGACACAGCTCAGGACCAGATGGTAGTGCATAACTCACAAATATAGTTACTGGTAAGAAGGTTATTTTCACTACATTTTACATTATGTACCCATGGACCAGAGAATAAAATTTTTTTGTGAAAGTGTTTCTTTAACCCCGTAATAGTATAGTGGATGGATGTTGGGTATATAAACATGGTTCCTGCTCATGTGTAACACAGAGGAATGGTAAGGGAAAATACATATGTATGGTGAATACACTCACCTAGTCAAGGTGTACAGCAACCATAACAACCCCTATTGCCCCTATAGCCCTGTAATTAATATGCTGTTGTTTAATTTTACGTTAACATCCAGCAATAATAGTTTCAGTTGGTTACTTGGATTTTATATACTAGCTCTAATGGGATGTTAAAAAAATGGCTTGGAACTCTCACGGGCAGACAATTGTGGACCTGGTTTGGCCTACGGCCACCTCTAAGTAAGTTATCCCAGCAGACTCCGTGGTTTTCACCCTTTAAATTCCATATGGGGATCTGGTATTCACTGCGGGGAGTCCGCCAGGCTGCTGCCTCCTGATGTGGTCCCAGATTATCAGCAGCTGACCAGGCAGACAGAACTGTGGTGCACAGCAGAAACTGGATAAATGCATAATGTGTACACAGACTAAAACCAAGATGGACAGATGAACTAAAATCGAGAAGAGAACAGGACAGGACAAACGGATGGCAGGAGCACACGACCACCGGTAGTAGAACAGAACTAAAATAAAACTGGACAAAGACTCTAGCATAAAACAAATGGGCAGCACACCGATAAAACTCAGAGCTACTAAACAAAACAGGACATACAACAGAATGTATGTATAGTATACATCATACACATTGCCTATCCCCTGTGCTAAGGGCAGAGCAAGTAGAAATAGGGATAGGCTCAGGAAAAGCCTTGGTGAACTTGTAAGGCCTTCAAGTCGTAGGGAGGAAGGACTCGCCTGCCCATTGGGCTGGACCAGGTGGAGCAACAGAAGGAATCACACAGCAGCATGGAAAGTTAGAAAACTACATAGTGTGAACCAGAAGCAAGCCACCAGTGCATTTGCTAGGAGAACAATACAGCGGGCACAGACCATTACAGGAACACAAGGCTCTGATTTATTATCCTTGGTTGTGTACAATGGCGTCATATTGTGTAGTGGATGTGGATCTATCCTGGGTTATTGGAAGGATATTAATGGTTCTCAATGTTTAAGCCCCCAACTAAGGTAAAAGACTCACTATGCGATTGATAAATAAGCAATTGAATCTGTTAATACAAGGATATTTTTATTCCATCTGTTATCACAAACTAATAGGAGAGTCGCCGCCTAAAGCGGGGACGTTAAAATAATAAATCTTTATAGATAATAATTAAAAGATGTGTACATAAACTTAACACACACTAAATAGACTATAGGAAGTTAGTAAGGGAGGTGTAATGTTTGGGTAATCACACTTTCCCTATAAATCCACTATCTCTATGAGTATCAAAATCCTGGTATAAAGATAATGCGATACACACTTCAAAAATAGTATATAGTAAGCCAAGCCAAAGTAAACATTGAGAATACTCAGGCTCAATGAAGTGTTTTGTTGATTGTTACAGTGCAACAATGTTACTAGAGCCATAATGAGTTTCATTATCTTTAGGACAACTAGATGTTCTCACTTGTAGCCACTTCGTCTCCTTTAAATATAAAACAATCCCATACATGCGGCAAGATGTGCAGGTCATTAGCTTATTATGCACATATGGTCAGCAGCGGGTAAAGTCAACCTATTATTCAGCCACTTAGTGCAACAATGCTGAAAAAATACATAACATTAGATGGTGCTCCCGAACAGGGTCGGACTGGCCCATCGGGGAACCGGTGAATCCCCCGGTGGGCCCCGAGCCCCGACTATTAGTTCTCATATTGCCAATGCAAATGCATTGGTCAGGGGCCCGATCTGGATGTTCAGGGGGGCCCCTGATTGGGCCCTTGACCAATGCATTTGCATTGGCAAAATGTGGATTAGTAGTGGTCAGGGGTCGGACTTTACTACCATGAAGGTGGCCAGCTGCCAGCGGAGTGCAGCAGCGGGAGACTGTCCCTACCTTGTTATGGGCCCGCTTCCTGAAGCCTGCATCCTGATTGACAGCTGCTGGAGCCAATCCAATTGCAGCACATTGCTGCAAGCGTCACTGACGTCATAACGCTGTGCGCGACGGCGGGATTCAGCAGAGGAGCTCAGACTAGCAGTGTGGAAGGTAAGTACTATTTACCTACACACACAAAACAACTTTTTTCCCCTATTTTGCCCCCAAATCTTTCAGCTTCACTGACCCCTCTGAGAACTACAACCCCAGCAGCTCCAGATGCTCTGGATCTGTTGAGAGTTGTAGTTCACCCCCCAAAACGAATATCCCACTGTATTATTATGCTGGTGCCTGCTCTAGGGGTCCAGAATAACAATACCTAAGTCGCAGAAACCGCTGAGAACTTCTCTGTCCGTCACTTTCAGTTTGAAAATGGCAGACACCGGCGTACCTCATTATAGTCAATGGGGTCTGCCGGTGTCTGTGTATAACCGCCATGTTAACAGTCCGCCTCTCAGTCATTCGGGTCCCGTGGTGGACCTGTATGACAGAGAGCTTGACGCAGTTGTGAACCTAGCCTAAGGCTATGGCTACACTACAGCTTACGTCATGCAACCAAAGATCACCATGTTGCCTTGTAACTCTTTCACATATTAGTGAATGGAGTCGCATTGGGACCCTCAGGTTGCAATGCGACGCCATTCACTAACATGAATGAAGGAGTTACAAGGCGGCAAGGTGATCCACATGACGGGAGTCACGGCTTATTCATTAAAAACAATGTTTTCCACCTGCCAGAGTTTTGCACCTAATTTATAATGAGGTGCGCACATAAATTAGTTGCGTCTTCCGGAGTCCGTGCACCTAAACAGAACTCCACACCAGCTCCTTGCTGATGTAGATCTCTGGGATCATTAACACTAGAAAACTGAAGTAAATGATGATAAAAATGACAGGACCAGAAAAGTGGTGTGCAAAACTCAAAAAGTCTCAATTTTCTGGGCAAAAATTTTCACTTGTGCAAAATAATTGTTACTTTTTTTAATCATTTGTACACCACTTTTTTTTAGCACACAAGCTGTGTTAAATCATCCCCATTTATTTATTATGATTACTTGTATAGCGCCATCATATTCCGCAGCGCTTTACAGACATTGACAGTCATATGTAGATTGTGAGCCCTATATGGGACAGTCGCTGTCAATGTCTGTAAAGCGCTGCGGAATATGATGCCGCTATACAAGTAAGCATAACAAATAAATAAATAGTATTTACACTGTACAAACAGGATGCATGATGTTAAAAAAAAAAATGTCATGCATCCTATTCGTACAGTGTAAATACTATGGGGCTGATTTAACACGACTTATTTATTTTTATGGCAGATATAATAACCTTTTTAACCAACCCCCAATACAATATAATTTAGTCAATATGTTGTTAATTTTCATTTTTTTTTGTTTATGCCAGGAGAGGTGAAAAAAAAACAAACAAAAAAATACCCTACTCACCTGTTCCGATGCTCCAGTGTCCTCCCAGTGCAGTCCGATCCTGCTACTCGGCTGCCTTCTGGTGGTGACATCCCAGCTCTCTTCTGCAGAGGCCAATGATTGGCCTCGGCGGTCACGTGACTGCTGAGGTCAATCAGCGGCCTACAGAAGGGACCCGGGGACGTCACAGGTAGTGACTTCCTGTGTCCTTCGCCGTGGCTGTGGATTGGCCTTAGCAGTCATGTGTGGTGGGGACTTGCGCCGAAAGAAAACAACAGAGCTGCAGGACCAGGAGGACACATGAGCACCGGGAACAGGGATATGTGTTTTTTTTTTTACCTCTCTCAGTCTAATTAAAAAATACATTTTAGCCTGGACAACCCCTTTAAAGGGATTATCCACATTCGAATATTGATATACCACCTGCAGGGGTCCAACACGCAGGACCCCCCCGAAGATCAGCTGCAGTGGAATAGCATGGCTCTCAGTAACATTACCATACCAGGAGCCACGCTGCTCACTAGCCCTATAAAGTGTAGTGGTGGCTTTAGGTACTGCAGCGCTGTTCCATTGAAGTCTATGAGGCAGCACTACAATACCAAAAGCCACAGCTACACTTTGTATAGTGAGTAAGCAGTGTGGCTCCTGGTATGTAATTATTACTGGGAGTCACGCTGTCCTGTTGCAGCTGATCTGCAGGGATCCAGATTGTCAGACTTCCACAGATCTAAGGGCTCATTCACACAACAGGATTCCAAGGCCGTGTGCTGGCTGTTGTATTAGCAGCACATGGTTCGATAGATTTTAATGGATCTATTCACACGACCATTGTTTTAGTGGTCTGTGTGAATGATCCAAGAAAGAAATAGAACCGGCTATTTTTGGTGATTTTATGGATCCCTCAATAGACTCATGTCAATGAGGGATCCTTGAAAACAGATTTTCCTCGGGTGTACACTGTGCTGGACACTATTGTGTGAATCGGGCCTAGAATATTAGAAGGTGGATAAACTTTTTAAAGGGGTTATGCCATGAAGAATAGTTATCTGTTATCCATAGGATCGAGCCCTCAGAATTGGGGTGTTTTTCTTCTAACTGAATCCAGGCTGAATGTAGCCGTGCCCAGCTGGATGGGAGGTGACCGTGCGCCCATTAACTTCAATGGAAGTGCCTGAGATAGTAAAGTACAGGACTTCGGCTATCTCAGGCACTCCCATTAAAGTAAAAGAGGGCATGGATGCTTCCTATCCAGCAAGGCACGGCTACATTCAACATGGATTCAGTCAGACTAAATTCACTGTGAGGAGAAAAAGAACCCCATTCTCAGGACCGGGAACCGGGATTCATTATGGTCTGTCCTATGGATACAGCAGTAGTAGTTCGGTGACTCTGGCCTCATAATAATTCTGGAGCATGTAAGGGATTCAGGTGCAGGAAGTGTAGGTCAGCGGGGACTTGTGTCACCACATTTCAAGAGCCATAGTCGGGGAACTTCTCTGTCCTTAAGGCTGGGGCCCCACGTGGTGGAAACGCCGCGGTTTGCCTACAGCATAAACGCTGTGGGGAAAAAAAGCGGCGTTTTACAATCACAGCAAAGTGGATGGGATTCTAGCAATTCCCATCCCCACTTTGCGTGTTGCAGACATGCAGCGATTTCCAAAATTGTTGCGGTTTTGGAAATCTCAGCATGTCAATTATACCTACGGAAATGCCGGCGGTTTCCCTATAGCTATAATGGAAGCAGAAAGTTCACGGAGGAAACCTCTGCAAACTTTCTGTCAAAAGCGCTGCAGGAAGAATTGCAATGCGTTGCTGTCGTGGTTTTTCCCGCAGAGCTTTTCTGCTGCGGGACGCCATGTGGGGCTTAGCTTAAAGGTGTTTTCCAGGACTTTCCTTTTTTTTTTTTTATTGCTGACCTATCCTTAGAAATGTCATCAATTGGAGATCTGTTGGGGGTCCGACACCTTGTCCTCCTGTGGTTCAGCTGGTTAAAGAGGCAGTGGCCCTCTCTGAGTGCTGCTTCTGCTTCACAGGACATGTGACATTATGTTCATTGATCACATGGCCTGATCACAGCTCAGTCCCATTAAAGTGAATGGGCTGAGCTGTGATACCAAGCACAGTCACTATGGAGTTGTGCTTGGTAAGTACTGAAGAGTCTGCAGCACGCATGTCACGTGAACGGGTGCTGATCCCTTTCCGATTTTTAATTGATTTCATAGGTTATCAATTACTCAGCCTTGGAAAACCCCTTTAAAGCCCCAACTAGACTGTGTCCTACTGATATAAAATAAGATAATATAGCACCCAAGTCTGTTTCTTCTCTGCAGTGAATGAAATGATAGCATTAAGCATTCTTCTATCTAGGCTTAATGTGAAAACTGTGGAATCCATCAGAACATATGGCCTTGTGCAGACCTGAGACTACTGCACAGACGGTTGGTCTGGAAGCATAGACAGTGATTCAGGGTAGGCGCTTCACAACATCTATTATTGACTGATAGTCATCTGTTTTTGTTTTTTAAGGGATTGTCCAGGATGTGAATACAATAGATACTGATGATCTATCCACAGAAAAGGCCATCAGCATCTGATCGGTGTGGGGGCTGACTCCCAGATCCTGCACCAATCAGCTGATTCAGCTCCCGCCTCTCAACCCTACCACACTGAAGTGTTTAAAAATATTGATCCAATGTTGAGGCGTGTCAGTATCTTGGAAAGCTGGGTAGTACCCTTGTACTACCCTGATTTCCAAGGTACTAAGACAGCATCTAGCTTGTCAGCTGCCGCCAGGCTGGATTGATATTATTACACTTCATTGTGATTGGTTTACTCCCAGGCACATTGACAGTATTTCACTTTAATAGCTTACTTTAAATGTGAGCGGGAGTAACTCAGGCCACATAGCTATTAAAGGGAGTCTTACAGTATGTAACTTAGGAGTCCCTTCACTAGCTCATTCTGGCACACCTACCTTTAGGATGAGACAGAATTCTGTCTCACAGATGAGTCAAGATTCTGTCTCAACTACAGGTCCCCTGCACCAGAATAGAAGCCAGTGTTCATTAAATTTACCAAATATGAAGGAAAACAGCTGAAGGTCACTATAGTTTTTTTTAAATTTTTCATACTGCTTAGATCTTTTGTGTTTTTTTATCTTTCAGGTTATGATGGATCGCTTGGATTACATCGGATTCGTTGGACTCCATCGATGATCATCGTTTGTGTTTCATTTTTTTAATAAAATGGTCAAAGAGGGTTGTCTGGGGGAGTTTTTATTTCAATAAAAAACATTTCTCTCATGTCTCTTGATTTTAAAAAAAAATACTTTCTTACCCCCATAGTAATGGCGACTGTCTGATAGACAGCATCCATTACTAAGGTGTGGCTTAGTGTTAGCTGGTGAATATTCTAGCACTAACCCTCCAATTATTGCCCCGGTACCCAAAACCATCAGGGGTGCCAGGAAGAGCTGGGTATCATCCAATACCCAGCTGTCTAAAGAGACTGCTGGGGATTGGGGCGGTGGCAGGCTGGTATTATTAGGCTGGGAAGGGCCAAAAAACAGTGGCCCTTCCCACCCTTGTAATGTCAGGCTGCTGCTGCTTGATATATCCGACTGGTTATGAAAAATAGGGGGGACCCTATCTCTTTTTTTTTTCCAATTATAAAGCAGCATAGGGTCCCCCAATATTTCTGAAACAGACAGATATAACAAGCAGTAGCCTGACATTACAAGGGTGGAAAGGGCCGCGGTTTTTGGCCCTTCCCAGCCTAATAATACCAACCTGCGACTGCATCAATCCCCGGCTGTCTCTTTAGATGGCTGGGTATTGGATGATACTCAACACTTTTTGGTGTTAGGTACTGGGGTAATAATTGGAGGCTTAGTGCTAGAATATTTACCAGCTAACATTAAGCCACACCTTAGTAATGGATGCTGTCTATCAGACAGTTGCCATTACTAAGGGGGTAAGAAAGTGTTTAAAAAAACTCAAGAGACATGAGAGAATTTTTTTTTAAAATAAAAACTCCCCCAGAAAACCCTCTTTGACCATTTTATTAAATAATTAAAAAACAAAAATGATGATCATCGATGGAGTCCAATGAATCCGACATAATCCAATGGATCATCGTAACCTGAAGGAGAAAAAAACACAGCATAATAAAAAAAAATTATACTCACCTACAGCTGTCTTCTTTCATCTGTCTTCTGTGGTAAAATAGAAACTGGCTTCTATTCTGGCACAGAGGATCTGGAGATGAGACAGAATTCTGTCTCATCTCAAAGGTTTGTGTGCCAAAATGAGCTAATGAAGGGACTCCTAAGCTACAGAAGAGTCCCTGGACTATCTGTGTGATTGTTTTTACTCCTGTCAATGTGACCAGGAGTAACACAATCACATTAGAGGCCGGGAGAAGCAGGAGATGACAAGCTGTTCATATGAATTGAAAGGCATCTGGTGCATTCACAGCAGGTACTGCCCGGTAATTCATTTGCATTTACAAGCAGCTCCTGCAAGGGAAGGGGGTGCAATGCATGCGCAAAATATCACTCCTGCATCGCTCCACATCTGTAGCAATGTAAGTGTGAAAAATGGACAGCACATGGATGATGTTTTTTTTACAGATAGCACATGGATAGAAAAATTGTTAGCATTAAAGGGGTTGTCCAGAATAACCTGTTTTTGGCAAGGAAGCCAGAGAAGTTGAAAAAAAAAAACATACTCTCACCTGTCCCCGATGTTCCAGTGTCTCCCACCACAGTCCGGTTCTGCTGTTCCCAGGTGACGTCCAGGTTACTTTACTTAGGCTGTTGATGCCACTGATTGACCTCAGGGGTCACATGAGGCGAGGACTTCCTCCAAAACAGGACCCGGGAGGAGCAGGACCAGTCCGCGGTAGGAGACACCAGAGCATTGGGGACAAGTTAGTATTGTTTTTTTTTTTTTCACCTTCCGGCCTCCTTGTCAAAAATGGCTTCCAAGAGAACTACGCCACTAGATATTATTGAACCTGATGTTTATAGTGATGGTGAGGATGACATGAATGATGGAAAACATGTAGCTTGTGAAAACTGCCTGACTTGCTGCTATAGACTTTTATATGATCACAACTTGCATTCTGCTGCATATACAAATCTTTTTGTGGCATATAAGGCGCTCCTTACTCTGGCCTGCACCTTTCCTGTGAAAGAGTGTTTAAAAAAAAAAAAATTGTTAAAAAATCGGTTGAGTTCATTGATTGGACAAGAACTTTTAGAATCCCTCATTTTAATGAACATTGAGAGCGATATTTCCAGGTCTTTAGATTATGATGACATTGTTGATCGATTTGCAAACGCATCTTCTGTTCTTCAGAAACTGCTGCTGTAACCTGGTTGTGTAAAATGGTTTTCTTTGTGTGTCTTATTATATTAATACTGCTCTATGTAAGGTTAGTTATTTGTATCGTGCATCTGATACATTAAAAGTACGTTTATAGAAAAAGAAAATGGAAATCCTGACAGGGACAGGTCCATCATATGACCGATGTTGATGAACCCCTTTGACTGTAATGGGGTCCATCAGTTTTCTACTTTAATGTTTGTCACTTTGCCTGGTAAAACAGGACGCCTTTCTGCACTATTGTGTCTGTAATGTTTGTTGAACGCTATCTGTGATGGAGGAGAAGTCAATGTTTAATTTTATATTATTTATTTAAATGTTATTTATTTGGTTGTGCAATAAAATAATTTTGGTTTGCTTTTCCGTGTATGTGTGTAGAACGTAATATAGTTTGTGTGCTAGGTCTCATGCCTGAATGTATTTAAGATCTGCATCACACAGATCTCAGATATGCACCATGCATACCCATATATAAAATAAAATACATTTTTCTATTCAAAGACAGTAAACTAAGGATCAGCTAAAAGTGATATTTGCATTGCTTAAGAGAAAACTCACTTTGATGTAGTACAAAGGACAATACAGTTCTGTTTTGCACACTGTATTGTGCGTGAAAATGCACCTTAAACGTGCATGATGCCAAAAACTGGATGGGCAATATTTCATATGGCAGTAGGGTGGGCCCCTAGAATCAATCCCACTGGTGGGCCCTAGGCACCGCAGTCCGACCCTGCTCCCGAAGGTGCAAACACCCGGCCACTTAATGCATTTCTATATTGGTTTAGACCCAGTATGTCATCAGAGGTGGGGAAGGCGTGATTACACAAACATGACATAATAAAGAGGACCTTTCACCTTCTCCAACAAGTCCAGCTCTTTACATCATTTAATAGCTGCTGCTCAACTGATTTTGGCACAGTTGGAATTTTCTGTCTAGCCTCCCACCATTCCTGAGCAATAAACATTCTTAGTTTTGGTGCTTCGTATGCTATTTAGACTCTGTATTGTCATGAGGGCAGTGTCAGGCAGTACCAAACAAGGGGTGTGATTCTGAGCTCTGACACTGGCTGCCTCTGATTGGAGCTCTGAATCACTTCCCCCTGCCTGACACCGCCCACCTGACATTACAGAGCTTAAATAGCACATCAGGCACCAAAACTAACTGCACTTGTTGTTTGGGAATGGTGGAGGCTAGAGAGAAAATTCCAACTGTGTTGGAATCAGTTACAAATGCTAAGAACTTGAATTGCTGGAGTTGATGAAATGTCCTCTTTAAACTAACCTACCTACCTACCTTTTATCTACACATCTTTTCATTATCTTGAATTAAGATTTATTATTTTAATGTCCCCACTTTAGGCAGTGGCTCTCCTATTAGTTTGTAATATTCAAGTTGGCTATGCTTACCAGAAAAATACTTTGCCAGAATTTTTTAGTTATTCCATCAGTTGTTTTTTTTTTTTTGGGGGGGGGGGATTGGTGTACTGTGGGTTTAACAAAAAAAAATTCTCACTTGTTTGTAGGGTTTTCAAAAAGAGATCACTTCTGCAGAAGACGAAGGAAATCTGGTAGTCTATCCGATCCAGATGTATGAACGAAAGGCGTTTGGCAAAAATGACTCACCAAAAATGTAATAAAGATATGTATTACATTAGAGAGCACATTATCAACATGATTTGGATGGGTTCACCAATGTTTTTTATGTGAATCAGAATTTTTATCTACTATTTATTCAGCAGGTCTGGTGTCTGCATTTATTTAGAAGGTCTGGTCTAGGGTCTGGGATGACGTGGGTCATATGCACTACATGTGTCCACTAGAGATGGGTGAACCACATTGTCACAAACTGGGTTTGACCTGAATATTCCAAATTAAAAAATGGAGATTCATCTCAGATGAACTAAAATGGCCACTGCTAAATGTCTGAGTTGGAAATACAGAAGACATATGTGTGGGACACAGACTCTGACGTTCTAGCACCACCTGACATCAGCTGACAACCTCCCTGCCAATGGACAGTGGTAGGTGGACACCTTAGAGTGCTGATTTCATATACACTGCATAAGGTGCTGCAAGCATCATCAATGGTGGAGATAGTGTAGGGTCTGTGATTCATCTCACTGCAACATGTCTGAAAAGCTTGCAAACAATAGGAATTTAGTTATATTCAAGCAATTACACAGACAGAGTAGTGATACAGCCATACACCATATTTCAGCAGAAAACTGTGACCCCATGAAATTCTGGGCCAATAGTTTAGCTAACGTGGAAAAAAATTACTTTTTTCAAAATGAATTAGGCCTTGATCCTTGAGGATTTTCCTTCAGACATGTCCTGCTGGCCGATCCATCATATTATGCCCTGCCATATTGCCATTACATACATTGTCACAGCTACCACTACTT
Organism: Leptodactylus fallax; assembly: GCA_947044405.1. Classification (NCBI taxonomy): domain Eukaryota; kingdom Metazoa; phylum Chordata; class Amphibia; order Anura; family Leptodactylidae; genus Leptodactylus; species Leptodactylus fallax. The sequence continues at coordinate 13,863 of CAMRHE010001230.1, forward strand.
CCACCTCTCAGACAGACATGTCCTGCAGCCTGGTCCATCATATTCCACTATACCACGCTGTTAGTGCCACAGTGTTGGCATAAAAAAATATTTTGATTTCACATCTGCTCCCATAAAAGGATCTTTTTTTTTTTTTTTTTTTTTTGAAAAGCCAATTCTTCATCACTTTCAAACTTCTTTATCATCCATTTTTCCCATAGATACACATGTTGCTTTTACTTTAACATACTGTAACTTTGGCTGTAATACTTACTGTAGCTACAAAACCAAGTACTAGTGCATCTCAATAAATTAGAATATCATCAGAATTACCCTCCTTGTGGATTGTGCCAACGATTGTGTTGCCTACTGAACCAGGCTAAGGCTAAGACCCCACGTGGCGTCCCGCAGCAAAAAAGCACTGCGGGAGAAACCGCGGTGGGATAGTATCGCGGTTCTTCCCGCAGTGCTTTAGACAGAAAGTTTGTAGAGTTTTCCTCTGCGGACATTGTGTTTCAATTATACCTATGGAGAAACCTCCGGCGTTTCCGTAGGTATAATTGACATGCTGCGATTTCCAAAACCGTGCTGGTTTTGGAAATCACCGAGTGTCCGCAGCTCGGTTTTTTCCGCAAAGTGGGCATGGGATTCAATAGAATTCCATCCACTTTGCTCTGACTGTAAAACGCTGCGATTTTTTTCCGCGGCGCCTCCATCGTGGGCGAATTTCGGCGTTTACGCCACGTGGGGCTTTAGCATAAGAGACCTTTTTAAATGCTTAGGAAGCCTTTGCAGGTGTTTTGGGTTAATTCTTCTAATTATCTGAGATATCGACTTTTGGTTTTTCCTTGGTTGTAAGCCATAATCATCAACATTAACATAAATAAACACTTGAAAAAGTTCACTCTGTTTGTAATGACTTAATATAATATATGTGATTCACTTTTTCAATTGAATTACTGAAAAAAAATTACTTTTTGATGACATTCTAATTTGAGATGCCCTAGTACAATAGACTAACTTAGTAGTCAACTGATACAGTGGGAGAGAAGACCTCACTGTTCACATGGTGGTATGGTAGCGATGGGGTTTTCGGAGGTTGTAGGATTTCCTGAAGAGGTAAGTTTTCAGGTTGCTTTTCTCTTAAAGGTTGTGATTGTGTGGGAAGTGTTATGTACACTTATGGGAACAGAGGAATATATATTTTTTTATTTATGTTTCACCTCCCCCTGCCTTCTGCCCAACTATGGAGATTCCTGGACAACCCTTGTAAGGAGGAGTTCAACCTTTGAAAGGAGTACATACAAGTAGGTTCTACACGGCCAACCTATGTGCTTTTTTTAAGACATACTTTTAGTTCCCTTCTCCAATTTTCTTCCCTATCTTTTTATTTGGCAAAGGCTGCACAGCAAAAGTCAAGGGCGGCACAAAAAAGTTCTTATTTGTGCAGAAAAATTCAACTTTTTATGCCTTTTTTACACCAGAAAACTGGCATACAAGGCATAGTAAATCGTGTGATTTCCTTTTTTTGTTTTCACCTTGTCTAATAAGTCACATGGTCACAGTATAACTTTTTTTCTAGACAGGCTGCTGTACAAACAGGAGGTCTCTCTCTCTGCTACCTGAAGATACTATTGAGAAGTACCATGTAACCTCAAATTCATCAAAGTCCTGCCCACTATTTTTCTGCCCTACTTCTTCTGCTAGAATGCCTCCCGCTTCTCCTCTGCCATGCATATAATCTTCTCCCTTTCTCACATACTGCTCACAATTCCCACCTCTCTCACAGTGACATCATTATGCCACCATTACCTCCCCAGTGTTATCAGCAGCAATTGGTGCAGCTTCCAGGACTTTGGTGACATCACCCTCACAGTCTAGGGTCCTGGGAGGTATATTTTAGTATTAGCTGTGCAGTGTTTTGCAGAAACAGAATATAGACATGAGTACAGGTAATAGACATGGGTGTATGTACTAGACTTGGATACAGGTGCTAGACATGGGTGACTGCCCCAACAATAGTAGATTTTGAATTATTATTTTGCATAGGTAAAAAGAAAAAAACTGAAGTGTGACTTTAATAAATATAGGTCAAACTTCATTAGTTTCTTCCATGTACATGAACATGACTCCAGCTGATCAGTCTTCTTGTAGTAAGATGTTGTCACCCGTATATATATGATTAATGTGTACACCAGTTTTAGGCCATTGCTGAGTCATCTGATCAGATAACAGGGTAATAAAAAAAAATGCCTGTTACTCATCCTAACCTCAGTCTCTTTAGTTGGACAAAAGTTACATAACAGGTTCAGATGGCAGTCTGGTTTGTTATTTGTGCCAGCTGGGACAGAACAACCTTCTTCTCCTCCTCTCCTTTTTGAGAATGACTATTGGCAACCAGTGGAAGAGTGAAGAAATCAGGTGATACTTTTTAGAGGGTAACTGAGTATAAGGTATCGCCTGATTTGTTCACTCTTCCACTACTTTCTATGGCTAACACGATACAACATTATACTACTATTGGCAACCAGAGAAGAAAAGCATTGAAGATATCAGATCCTGATTGGATTATCACTCCAGCATATTCTGCTTAAAGCTTAGAAAGTTTCTAAGGAGGCAAGACTAAGGTATTGTGCATATTGCTCTAGTTTAGCTACCCCAGGTGTGTGAGTGTAGGTGGCCATATACAATATCCCAACCCAAGTCAGGCTGACACCAGCTGTGTGGGGTGTTGTGTTCTGTATGTTGCTTGCGAAGTGTTCTGTAATATGTTTAATGCTAATCATAAGGTTTAATCATTATTGACTTGCTGGAATATATAAATAGAAGCCAATTCTATTGTGTTATTTTGTTATTAGCTATTAGTCAGTGATACTTTATGTGTATTGTATGTGCACTGTGTATAGTTACTATAGTTGTGTTGTATGTTGGCATTTGAGGAAATATATAATATATGTAGCAGGCAGCAGCATAAGTGGGGTCATTGACTCCTCTGTGTGGACTTCAATCATTTTTCTTAAAGTCAGCTGATGGCTATATCCACTGTGTGCGCCTACACTACTGATAATTGTTATTAGGACCTTCTGTCTGATATTAATGCTCCTTACTGTCAAGTATCCAACATTCGATCACCATTTTCTTCACGACTAACTGCTGTTAAATAAATACAATATGTCTGAAAATTGTTGAAAATGATGAGTCCAACCCCTCCTGGAATGCTGAGGAATTGGTTGGAGAAGATACCTGTAGTAGGGCAAGCCAGTGTCTGCAGGTCAAATTGGTAGTCTGTGTTCAATTTGTGGTCTACTTGGAGATTGTGGTACAAATGACCTTGCAATTTCTCACATTAGGTTTCAATCTCTTGCAAGGTTGTGCACAGCTGCAGCCCTTTTCACTGTATGCAGTATGCAGTGACATCAGGGAACTCTGAGGAGATTACTTAAATAGAAGCAGAGCAGAGACCCAATGCAATGCAGTAGCCTCTGGCGCCGGGAGGCTGATCAGCTGATCAGTGTGGGGTCCCAGTGTTGGACTTCTACTGATCAGATACTGATGACGTTTGTTATTTGTGCCAGCTGGGAAAGAACAACCTTCTTCTCCTCTCCTTTTTGAGAATGACTATTGGCAACCAGCGAAGAAAAGCATTGAAGATATCCCAAAAATGTGCTTCAAAAGCTTAGAACATGCAGGATGTTTGTGTTAACTTTTTACATTTTTTCATTCTAGATTTTGCAAACACTACAATATGTCAGACGCTGGCTCTACAACAATACTGTTAGTCATCATTACCTTCTGCCTCTTGGCCAAATTTTTTTATGATCAGCATAAGAACAAACATAAAAATTTCCCTCCTGGGCCAATGTGGCTACCAATTATTGGGAATTTGCATTTGCTCAATGCAAAAGAACCTTACACAACCATGACTCAGGTAACTATGCCAGATTTATCTTCTGATTATTAAGTAACTAAAATATATGATTTTTATTTCTCAAAATCTCATTTTGGCTCATGACTATACCCCTCATAATAGTACCCATATTTTCTTTAAAAAAAGTATATTAGAACATTTTTCTCAGTGTTCACATTGTAGTTTTTCAAAAATCAGAGCAAATTCAGAATAAAACTTAAACAAAAAGGCAATGGGGCAGATTCACTAACATTGTCTAAGGTTAAGAGCCCACGTAGTGAACCGAAGCAAAAAAGTCTCATATTAAGCTCCACCCTTTTTCTAATAAACCTTGCCCACTTCTTAAGGTGGACAAACTAGCTAAATCACTAACTAATGAGATGTAAAACACGTGCCCCAACTATTTAGCGCAAATTGCACTAGAATTAAGTTGCATTTTTCATTAGATAAATCTGCCCTTGTGTGTGAACACACAGCCTAAATTAACATATTGAGGTAGATTTATGAAAACTGGCATTCTGTATGCCAGTCTTATTAAAGGACCCAACAAGCGCAAGGCTCTCCTGATTTATCAGAAGGATCCAGCCCCTTAATAAATCAGACACACACCCTTGGGTAAGAATAGAAATCTACGCCAGTGAGAAAACTGGTGTGAGTTATAATAAATATGTAGACCCAAGGTGTCCCTGTCCCACCCTACCCACAAGTGAGGCAAAGAACTGGAGATATAGCAAACATTTGTCACAAGAAAAAGCCTTGCACAAATGTGTGCCACATCATTAGGACACTGGCGTTGAGGGAATAATAAATATTTATTACTATAAATATTATATATACAGTAAAGACCAAAAGTTTGGACACACCTTCTCATTCCAAGGGTTTTCTGTATTTTCATGACTATAAAAATTGTAGATTCACACTGAAGGCATCAAAACTATGAAGTAACACATGTGGAATTATATACTTAACAAAAAAGTGTGAAACAACTGAAAATATGTCTTATATTCTAGGTTCTTCAAAGTAGCCACCTTTTGCTTTGATTACTGCTTTGCACAGTAATCATTACACATTTTTAAGATCCACCTGTTGTACAATGTGCAGAAACTGTCAGCTCAGAAATGAGGTATAAAGCATGACAGTACTTTGGTGTAAATGGTGTCAGAATTCTGGGTCATTTTCAATAGTACATTTGACCCATTCTCCCTCCATGCTTGCTGGTTAGGCAGGCTCATCCTGATGTTTTGTTAGAGTTGTGCTATGAAGCATTCAGGATTCTCCCCAATGCTGCTCCCCTCCCCACTCACAGCATGCAGTCTCAGAAACAAGTAAAATAAGATAACCTGCAGCTGCAGCCCCTCCGCCTGTCATCTGGAAGGTAATGTATAGCAAATGGGATATACCAGGAGGGAATGCTCTCTCCCAACTTTCTGTTTTGTGATGATTTCTGATGATGACTTTTTTTGTTTCTTACAGTTATCTAAAAAGTATGGCTCAATATTTAGTTTCCAGATGGGATCGGAAAAAGTAGTGGTTCTTTGTGGCTATGAAGTGGTGAAAGATGCTCTCCTGCAACATGGCAATGACTTTTCCAATAGACCACAAATTCCCTTGTTTGCTGCTCTAGAACACGGTGAATGTATTTTATTTGCCATCATTTCTTTTTATAGAATATGCATAAAGGGGTTCTCCACTTTGTATGATCTATACTTGTCCTAACAGTCTCTTGAGATTAATCTGATTCTAAGCGTCCTCATTCCAGAACTCCCGACAATCGGGTATAATATGTGATCAAACTTTGTAATTCAGGTTCCCTGGATCAACATCACAGGAGAAAGTAAGAATTACAGCCAACATTGTCTGTGTTATGAAGGATAGGACAGGTCCTCCAGAGTGAAAGATGCTCTTTATATTCCCTCTACACCCTAGATAAGAAGATCCTGAATAGGGATTTACTCAGGATTTCCAATCATGCAGGCCAAGACCTCCCATGTGTCACAAATCATGTAGTTGGCCATTTATGCAAATATATGATATGTGATATTACAACTATCTTTTAAAAGGAGCCTGTCACCAGAATCCAGGATATTAGCCCAACCCCACAGATACATAGGATCGAGTCACCGGAATCAAACTGTGTTTTTTCTCTTGTGAATTGGCGTCTCCGCTGTCAAGATATCTCTGTTTTTGTCAATATGCAAATGAGCAATCACAGCATTGCCATTGCCCCAAATAGGTAAGCAGAAAAACTCCTATTGCTTCAAAAAGGAAATTTGCATATTGTCAAAAGCAGCGATTCACAAGGGGAAAACATTGCTTGATTCAGGTGTTCCTAACCCATAGAGCTGGGTATGCTGGGTTCTGGTGACAGACTCCTTTTAACCACTTCCAGACCGCCATTGATTATTGATATATACATCAGGTACAAACTAACTCTATAAGTATCTGTACATTCTTACACAGTTTAGCAGTTAACCATCATACTGATGCAAAACCAGGACGACAGCTGTTACAACAGCCGGACCATCTATAGAGAATGCAGATATAATTTGTTACCATCCCTGCCTTCCTGATCACCATATACACAGGCTCAATGAGTGCTGTTTATACAGCTATGAGAGCTACTATGATGCAACTCCCCTTCTAGCCCTGCGGTCATGTGATCCACTGGAGACTGTAAGCTGTACGAGCTCTGCAGTGTAACTCAGGAGGCTGTACTTCTCCTATAAGTGGGGCTAATGTATCAGCCTGTTACAGAGGAAAAACAACAATAAAAAAAAAAAAGTAATGTTATAATGCCCCAAAAGGGCACAATGTATAGAAATAAATAAAGTAAAAAATAAAAAAACTAAAAAAATAGCTATGTGCTATAAAAAAACATAAGAAATGCAAATACTCGACGTTTCCCATCCTTATTTGTTTACAATAAAGCCCTATTTATCACCAAGAAGACACAAAAATGATTTGAATAAACCTGATCTAAAAAAATATTATAGCCCTCAAAACTGCAGGTACCAAAAAACAAAAATGTGTCTGGTCCTGAACCAGGATAAATAGCCCGGACCATAAGTCTCCATATCTGTATTCCATTCAAATAACCTAACCTTACTATCGTGTTTCTCCGAAAATAAGACAGGGTCTTATATTATTTTTTACTCCGAAAAAAGGGCTAGGGCTTATTTTCGGGGTAGTTCTTAATTTTTTCCATGAACAACAATCACACATTTGATCACTTTTTATTTCAACTTTTATCAGAGGTGAAACAGCGAAAAAACAGCAGTTCGGCACTTTTGATTCTTTTTTTTTTCGCTACGGCATTCACTATAGACGTAAAATATTTGTATAAGATTGTAGAGCGGGCGTTTTCGGTCACAGGGATTTCTAATGTGTATGTGTTTCACAGTAATATTTTATTTTTATATGTATTCTAGTGAAAGTGGGAGGGTGCTTTAACTTTTATTATTTTTTTTTTTTTTTTTTTTTTTACTATTAATCCCTCCTAGGGGGGCTTGAACCTACCAGTCATCCCATAGAGTGCAATACAACCTATTGCAGTCTATGAGAGATTATCTACATTACTAATGAGGCTGGTTATAGCCTCAATAGTAATATTCCTATGACAGGCCTGGGAGCCTTCATAACGCTCCTGGCTGTCAAAGGAACAGGTCGGCTCCCGCGATCTTGCCGCGTGGGAGCCGACCTGCAGCGTGAAAGGTACGGGGCCGGTGGGGACCGGCCCGGGGATAGTTACTCTGCTTTGAGGGGTCGATTTGGAGGGGGGGTGGGGGTCAATTTGGAGGGGGAGGTCGATTTGGAGGGGGGTCACGGACTGGCACATTCAACAATGCCCGCGATCAAAGTGGACTCTGATCGCGGGCATTAACTGTGGGTCTCCACTGTACAAGGAGACCCGGTATAGTAGCTATACGGGATGGGGACCCGGGGGAAGCACGGAGGTCACGCAAGGCCCGTGGTCAGAGTCCATTCTGATTGCGGGCATTAACTCCAGCGGTTGTGCTACTTTAGTGGGAAGGAGGAGGGGGGTCAAGCTCAACAATGCCCGCGTTTTAGGTATCACAAGGCATTATGGGAAAGGAGCTGGGGAGCTCATGCGCCCTCTATTGGATATAACAGATCCTCAATTTGCTTTTAACTCACCGAGCCTTGAGACAGCAAAAGGGATCTTAGCCAAGCCAATTTCACTTATCTGCATACAGCGCTGTTTCCGGATTGTTGTCCTTCATCAGTACAGAGCAAAGTAAATTGGCTGGCTTAGTGGGAGGCAATGAGTGGGTTAGGGACAAGAATCTCTCACATTGAGGAGAGCACCAGTGAAGGTGTGTAGAGATTTTAATTGCCTTTCGCCCTCTACTTAGCATCAAGGCTCGGTGAGTCAAAAGCAAATTGAGGATCTGTTACATCCAATAGAGGGCGCATGAGCTCCCCAGCTCCTTTCCCATAATGCCTTGTGATATGTAGATGCTAAGTAGAGGGCGAAAGGCAATTAAAATCTCTACACACCTTCACTGGTGCTCTCCTCAATGTGAGAGATTCTTGTCCCTAACCCACTCATTGCCTCCCACTAAGCCAGCCAATTCACTTTGCTCTGTACTGATGAAGGACAACAATCCGGAAACAGCGCTGTATGCAGATAAGTGAAATTGGCTTGGCTAAGATCCCTTTTGCTGTCTCAAGGCTCGGTGAGTCAAAAGCAAATTGAGGATCTGTTACATCCAATAGAGGGCGCATGAGCTCCCCAGTTCCTTTCCCATAATGCCTTGTGATATGTAGATGCTAAGTAGAGGGCGAAAAGCAATTAAAATCTCTACACACCTTCACTGGTGCTCTCCTCAATGTGAGAGATTCTTGTCCCTAACCCACTCATTGCCTCCCACTAAGTCAGCCAATTCACTTTGCTCTGTACTGATGAAGGACAACAATCCGGAAATAGCGCTGTATGCAGATAAGTGAAATTGGCTTGGCTAAGATCCCTTTTGCTGTCTCAAGGCTCGGTGAGTCAAAAGCAAATTGAGGATCTGTTACATCCAATAGAGAGCGCATGAGCTCCCCAGCTCCTTTCCCATAATGCCTTGTGATATGTAGATACTAAGTAGAGGGCGAAAGGCAATTAAAATCTCTACACACCTTCACTCACGTTTAAGGTAGACACTGTTCGCGGGCATTAACGACAGATGTCAGGAAGGGGTTAAATTAGCTAGGGCTTATTTTTGGAGTAGGGCTTATATTTCAAGCCTACTCCAAAAAACCTGGAAAATGTAGCTAGGGCTTATTTTCGGGGTAGGTCTTATTTTTGGAGAAACACGGTAGTAAGGTTCCAGCAGGAGTCAGATACAATTGTACACGACATCTGAATATGTAATTTTTTTTCTAATATATAGATACTTTTCCTTCTACTACAGGAGTTGTCTTTTCTAATGATGAGACCTGGAATGTCATGAGGCGCTTTACATTGTTAACACTACGGCAGTTAGGTGTAGGCAGTAAAGCAATGGAAAACGTAATAAATGAAGAATGCGACATATTATTAGAGGCCATCAAATCCTATGAGGGTAAGTTTCTCTCACAGCATTAGAATCTTACAACTACAATGGGAATAATGATAGTAATTGTAGTTGTAATAATTTTAGCGAATCCCATCCACACATTGCAGAAATGCTGTGATTTCCAAAGCCACTGCGTTTTTAGAAATCGCAGCAAGTCAATTATACTTACAAAAATGTTTTTGGTTTCTATATAGGTAGAATTAAAGCAGAAAGTCTGCAGACTTTCTGTGAAAAGTGCTGCGGTAAAAATCACAAAGCGCTTCCGCCATGGTTTTTCCCGCAGCTTTTTGGCTAAGTGGGGCCTTAGCCTAAATGTCAAAAGCAAAACTTGCTTTAGCTACTCCTCTTGAAAGGTAACATAGTTGCTAAGGTTGGATAAAGACATAAGTTCATCAAATGCAACTTATATTCCTAGCAAATTGATCCAGAGGAATAAACCCATCAAAGTAAGAAAAAATTCCTTCCCAATTCCAAATATGGCAATTGGACTAGGACCTGGGATCAACATTCTATCCCAAAAAATTCAGATGGAATTCCACTTCTGCAGAATCGATTCGCTCATCTCTATCCATCAGCAAGCAGCTGTTTTGGGATTATTGCTGCTCATAACATTAAGCTATCGTCCAAAAGTGGAGACTGAGAGAGATTTACTTTTTCCATCAATGAGGACTATTTTTTCCCCAAATTCCTAATAGAACATGTATGGTCTGTTAGATACTATAGACCACAAGTTGGCCTGCAAAGGCAACACCTCCCTAAGGAGATAAAGTACCCCCTGTAGCCCACATCTGTGACCTTTCAACAGTACCCTGCTTCGCACTTAGGAGGGGCAATAACCCCCAAACTGCCATCTGTAAATTGGTCTCTTCCTTTTGGAAAAGATATTCTGATTTGTCTTTAATCCCAGCCAATGTCACTAGGTTTCTTTGAAAACCAGGCATTGATCTATTGGGAACTGTCTTCCAAAAGGTGGTCCTAAAGCAAGTTTTACATCAAAGAGAACTTATTTCCATATTACTTCATCACAAAATGGACACCTTCTCCTTTTGTCTGGGTCTTTTATACTGCCTCTGACCTATAGCTCCTCATGACTGGCTGTCATTTGAGTTTTTGGAAAGTTTGGACTAAACCTAGTTGCTCATCTCTAGTTTTTACTTTTTTTACTGGATCTGGAGGGAACTGGGATGACATGAACAATGTAAAATATAACCATTATCTAAAGGTTGGTGGTCTTTATTGCCTTTTGTTATTTACATATTGGTTGTCTCATGATTTCCTTTGGTTCTTACCAGGAAAACCCTTTGATAACTTTCCCGTACTGAGCACCGCTGTAACCAACATCTTGTTATACATAATACTGGGAAACCAATATAGATGTGAAGATCTAAGAATTCTGAGACTGAAACATTTAATTGAGGAGAGCGTCAAACTGATAGCTTGTCCCATGGCTATGGTAAGTTATATGATCCACTACTATGGAGCAAAAATGTATGTCCTACCCCAGTATTAAATGTAAAACACTAAAAGGATTTTTTTCCAGGCCTACAATGCATTTCCTTCACTGTTGGCCTGGCTGCCTGGAAGTCACAAAACCGCTCTCAACAATTATCTGGAGATTTCCAAAATTGTTAAAGAAATCTACACAAAGTTGAGGACTCAACTGGACAAGAATGAACAGAGAAGCCTGGTGGATGCATTTCTCATCAAACAATATCAGGTGCTGTATTCACAGTGATAATGGGCAACATATATAGGCAACCAAAGGAATATTGACCATAGAGATGTGAGATGAAACTGCTTTGGGTCAGACTATGGGAGGGGTCTGAACATGAGCTACTTCTTCTGCTTGCAAAGAGACCATCATATCCATTACCTATAGCCACGACTAGAGTGATCTCGCTGCAAGATTTTCTTTGCATAAATCTAATTTTTACATAAGTAAAAACATGTAACATTGTAACATGTCTTATCAGGTAAAGGCGGCATCTTCCTGACCTTCCAGCAGTCTGGATTTTGTGGGTTCTCTGTAAATGTCTGGAAATTTGTAGCAAAATAACCATGTCCTACTTACTGTCATGTGCAGGATCCAAAAAGGTATGGATTATACAAATGGGCCCTCAAAGTGGGCATTTTGGATGGTTTAGGAGAATCCTGGTGGATTCAACAGGGCTTCACAGCTTCTACCCATTAATATATCCACACCAGTGAGCCAAAATCTTCACCAAATCCTTCTAGGAGCTGATGTGGAACTCTTGAAAGTAGATGTCAAAGATATTGGATAAATAGGCAAACCCTCACACACTCTACAGTCAAACAAGATACCATGCAGAGTGGACGCCTGTGGAGCAAACAATCATAGAAGTCTGTATATTGATCATTGCTGAAACATGTGGCTCCAAAGCAATAAAAATGTCGGCCTATTTATTTAATAGCTTTGAAATCTACTTTAGAGAGAAGGGTTTGGTGAAAATTTTGGCTCAAAGGTGGGGATATATCCTTGTGCCTCCTGCCTCCTGGATATCTTAGGGGATATCTTAGGGGATATCTGGATGACTGATCTCCAGAGCTGCGTTCTATTGGCCAAAACCAAAATATTAAGTACAGTTGTGCCTATATCAATGAAAGTCAAGAATCTGAGTGTATCTATTCTCACCTGCATGGTTGTTTAACATACTACACTAGGAGGCACCTTTCTTGCGCCTTTGCTCTTCATTTGAAGATATTGTTCTGCCGGTAAGGTTGCTATAGTTGGGGGGTATTTATTAACTCAAAACAAAGAAGAGGGAGATGGAGACAGGGAGAGAGAGAGGGAGAGAGAGGGAGAGGAGATATAATTCTAACACATTATCCTATTTTAGAGACAGCTTACAATAGCATATAATGCTTTCAGTAATGTTTTTCACAAAAAGCAAGAAATGAAGATTTAAAGTGGATATTTCATGTACACTCAGCAAGTATGTGAGTTTTATACTGAGATGGAAGAGAGAGTCTGGTAAGTCAAAGCACACAGTTCAGTGCTGACATCACACCATAAAGTGCCTGCCCACTCAGCACAGTCACAGAGAGAAAACTACTAACCTACATTTACAGCTTCTTAAATGGGTTGGCCACTATCAGACCAATATTGAGAGAGAAATCTTATAGTTTGTATAATAAAAAGTTGTATTTTCCAATTTTCCAATATACTTATGCTTATATACTTTATAATTCCCTTACAATTTTCTAGATCTCTGCTTGCCATCATTCATTCTGAATAACTCTGATGTATGAAATTCTGACCATGGTCATGTGATATATGGTCCATGGTGTGTGGACATTACAGTAATCAGACATCTTCCTGGTAACGAGCTCAGCCATGGTCCGAATTTTATCCACTAGAAGTAACAGAATGAATGACAGTAAGCAGAGATCTAAAAATCCGTGAGGAATTGATACAGAAAGTGTATTGGAAAATTGTACAACTTTTTATTATACAAACAATAACATTTGTCTCTCAATATTGGTCTGAAACTGGACAACCCCTTTAAGGAGGGATTTTGATGTTATATTCTCTATCTAATGGCAGATCCTTTTTTTAATTCCAATTGACTCAATATATAATTCAGCGTAATGGTGGACAATCATTTTAAGGTACAGTTTTGCTCTTCATTTTTGTATAACACCCCCTTCCCTCCCTTCCCCAGAGAAACTATGAACTAAGCTTAGATTGCTTCTTGTTATAAGTAACAAAAACATAAAGAACAAAATGTGAGAGCTCCGCGAGAACTTTCTAATATACTGTAAATTGAGTTCCAAGAATAGGCACTGTTATTTTCTTGATACTATGAGACCTGAACTCTTCCTGATGGAGGCAGCACACTACTTATAAGGGGAAGTTTTAATATTTTTAGATAAAATCAAAGTCTGGGTTGTATTTCCATGATGTGAACCTAAACACTCTGGTCAGCAATTTGTTGATCGCTGGAATGGAGCCCGTCCACAGTACTCTCCGGTGGGGTCTTCTGTTACTGATGAAATACCCAGATATCCAAAGTAAGATCCTTCTCGATTTCTAATATATTTTTAATATAAAGGTATAATATAATTTCAACAACATTTCACAGACTAAAAGTACACAAAAATAGAATTCCTTTGCATGTACTTTGTTTTACTTTTTGAAGCTGATTTTGTGCGTTTTATGCCTTTTTAACACCCAGAGCTAATTTCAACATCCCGTTTGTTACCTGTGGAAATAGACAATGATTAGGCCCTTGTTAACAACTTTCAAGAATGGCAAACCAAGTGAAAGTTTTTGTACATAATCCCCCTGCACAGACGCTAACTACAATCATATGATCCAATAAATAGTGACATCTGAGGACTTTCCATTATAAATTTGAGATGGTCTAACATCTGAAAATTTAGTTAATTTTGGGTCAAATAAGATTGTCCCTAACTGCAAATTATATTATTATACGCTCTCTCTCTTCAGAACCCAGAGTATGACTAGGTAGAGGCCCAGGAGAGGTGTGGAAAGAAAAAAACAGTTATACTCACCTTTCCTCACCTCTTCCAGGCATCCTCGTGGCATCCAGCGCTCCCTCTGGGTTCTCTTCTGGACTCTTGGGCCTTTGTGGGTCACCCAAAAGGCCCAATCACAGGCCTCAGCAGTGACTCAAAAGGGCATGATATCACCCAAGAGGCCAGAAGGTCCTGAGGTGTGTGGCATTAGCCAGAGGCCTGAAGAGGTCTAATGAAGATACCGGGTGATCTCCAGATACTGGAAGGATGCTCAGAAGAGGCGAGGAAAGATGAGTATAACTGTTAGCTATTTTTTTACACCTGTACCGGGCCTCCACCTATTATACTCTGGAGTCTGAAGAGATGCCAGAGTATAATAATTTCACTTCCAGTTTGTGGGTGACAAACTCGCAAAGTTTTGGATTCTAGTTTGATCTGTGCCAATTTGCTCATCTCCAATTATAAACAGTGCCAAATTTTCCACAAAACAATGCCAACCATAAAGTGACAAGGGGTCAACTGTCTTTTTGAGCCAGTGTAAATGGCTGTAAGAATGGCTCAACCTCTGTCATGTCTGCTGTTTATGTTATTTTCTGTCATGTATTACTACATTTTCCTGCAGGACCTCTGAATGAAAAATGCAGGGCCTAGGGCAATTTCCCTTGTTGTTAATAGCTTATTACTGAGAAGCCAGGCTCTCAGATATATACACTTTTTATAGAAACTGATATTTTTGAGTTTAGTGAGATATACAGTAAATATTACAGCATAACAAAGTGGATTAATTGTCATGGCAGGAAATGTTCAGAATGAGATAGACAAAGTGATTGGACTGAGCCAACCACAGATTGAGCACCGCAAGGATATGCCCTTCACCAATGCTGTCATTCATGAGATTCAAAGATTTGGAAATATTGCACCGATTGGCATTCCTCGTGCGACTACGCGAGACATCACCTTTAGAGGCTACTTCCTTCCTAAAGTGAGTATCCGCGCTTCTAAAACTCATCATGGGATGCTTTTAATGTCTACTGAGGGTATGAGTTATTACGATGTAGAATTAACTACAAACTGAAACTCTAATGACAAATGTGCAAATTGTAATCTATCCATTTGTGTAGGTCCTAAAAGATGCTTATGTACAGGGTTGGACTGGCCCATTAGAGTAGCAGATATCTTTTGATGGGCCCAGGATTTTACATCATAATGGTCAACACCTACAACCATAGAAGTTGGCCTGACCAATACCTAAACACAGGTCACATAATAATGGACTTCATTGTTTCAGAAGAAGATAATGCCATTTGAGGGTGACTTGTGAGCCAATCACTTGTTATTAAGGTATTTTTTATGGGATAACCACAAAAGAAAAATCTGTCCTGTATGTACAATGATAACAAATATGGTGGAAGAGTGAAGAAATCAGGCGATACCTTTTAGAGGCTAACTGAGTATATTCATAAGTAAGCTTTCAGGAGTACTCGCTCCCTTCATCAGACATGGTGTGATACAAGAACTGAAAATTAACAGATTTTTATACACATGGTTTTCAAAGCATTTTAGAGTCCTTAAAAAAAATTGCAATCCAAGTAGAGAAGTTATTTACAACAGGTCAAAAAAACAGTCTGGAAACTTGTGGTGCGTGACGGAGGGATCAGTAATTCTTGCTGTTATCTGTTTGCTATCAGGAGGTGATTTGTGTCCCTCACAGTTCATGCATAGTTTGATTTGAAGCTGGCATGAATATTGAGTTCAGTTCATGGTTCAAACATAGTGTGACATGAAGCTGGCATGAATATTAAGTCCAAATTGCAGAGTTTGGACGATAATGCGCATTATCGTCCGGAGTGCCCTGAAGGCCCCAACTGAAAATGGCACCTCACCTTGCCTACATAAAAGGTGCATGACCTGCAAGCACATCCACACCGCTGACAGTGTACCTATCCCACAGTCACAACAGGTGCACAGAATTAGGGGGACATTTTCCTGCAGGTCTTCCAATGTGGTGTACCTCATAATGTGCGTGCAATGTCCCACCACAGGCCTCTATGTAGGGAAAATGGGGCAGAGACTTAGTCAGCGCGTTAACTCACACAGATTCACCATTAATAACAGCAGAACAGATCTCCCAGTGGCCGCACATTTCTCCGGAGAAAACCACTCTATTGAAGATTTGCGGGTTGTGGTTTTAATGGGACATTTTAAGACACAGGAGAAAAGGAAAGAAATGGAGTACAAATTTATGCAAAAATTTCAAACTCTGCAATTTGGACTTAATATTCATACCAGCTTCATGTCACACTATGTTTGAACCATGAACTGAACTCAATATTCATGCCGGCTTCAAATCAAACTATGCATGAACTGTGAGGGACACAAATCACCTCCTGATAGCAAACAGATAACAGCAAGAATTACTGATCCCTCCGTCACGCACCACAAGTTTCCAGACTGTTTTTTTGACCTGTTGTAAATAACTTCTCTACTTAGATTGCAATTTTTTTTAAGGACTCTAAAATGCTTTGAAAACCATGTGTATAAAAATCTGTTAATTTTCAGTTCTTGTATCACACCATGTCTGATGAAGGGAGCGAGTACTCCTGAAAGCTTACTTATAAATATACTCAGTTAGCCTCTAAAAGGTATCGCCTGATTTCTTCACTCTTCCACTACTTTCAATGGCTAACACGGTACAACATCATACTACTAACAAATATGGTTACAATTAAGGATGGGCAAACCAGCTCATAATAAACTTGAGTTTTGCCAAACTCCAAATTTTTGGACAATTCTCTTCACTTTATCTTCCATGTCTGCCCTTCCCATAGTCACAACCCTTTATACTGATTGGAAAGACAAACCTACATAGTGGCAGACATAACCACATGACAGCCCACATGTATACTGATATTACCAATAAAGACTAATTTTAGAATATACTCTAATATTTTTCAGGGTACCTTTACTATTATGCTGCTGAAGACTGTACTGCAGGATAAAGATTACTTTGAAAAGCCAGAAGAGTTTTACCCACAACATTTTTTAGACTCCGATGGAAAATTTGTGATGAATGAAGCATTTATTCCTTTTTCGGCAGGTAATCTCAAGGGCAGGAACTATAGGGGGTAAAGATGAATCCATCACACAAAAGCCTTGAGCTTAAGAGGCCAAAAGGTTTCCCAGTCACATAAAAAGATACCGGAATTATAAATGGCACATGGTAGGTGAAGGACCCTAATACAGATATCACAAAGGGGCCCAGGAGCTTTAAGTTGCGACTATGTTGTGAAGTCATTTGGAGCTGAGCTACAGTAACAACGCCTGGAAACTATGTGGAGCATAGAGCTAACTTTTTTTGGCTCAGTGATGTATATAGTATGGGCTTTGAAAGGGGCCCTGTACAGCTGATCTGTGTGGGGGCCGCCTGTCAGCCCTCCACCTATCAGATATTTATGGCCAAGTCTTTTAATTTATCGACCATCCAATGATAATGAGATGTCTCTGCTTATGCCATCCCAGTATACACAAAAAAGCTGACAAATGAACTACCAAAACCAGGATGTGGATAGTCACATAAAAACCATAAAAATATAAAAAATATTTTTTTTCGTAATAAAAATCAGATTTAAATTATAAGTCACTTATAATATTAAATCTGATTACCGTTCACTATAGCCAAACTGGATATTTAGGTTTCTCAGCTGACTTACTGCATGAACAGGATACATTATATCATATTATAACTATGTGTTTGATTTTTGTATACTTTTTTAGGAAAAAGAAACTGTATTGGGGAAAACTTGGCTAAAATGATACTGTTTCTTCTGTTCACAAGACTGCTGCAAAATTTCACTTTCCTTCCCTGCCCTGGAGTTGATCTGAATTTTCATCATGAAATTGGATTTGTCAGGTCACCCAAACCTTACATGATGCGTGCGGTTCCTCGATCCTACACCATGTGATCACCACTAGGGCCAGTACAATTTTGTATAGGGTAAAACATTATATGACTTAAATACATTATGGAGACCATAGTGGAATCTTCTTTTACATTAATTTATTTGTATTAGGAATAAAAAGGTTTAAGAAGCTGAGATATGAGGAACAATGACAGCTGTGTCAACTTTAGCGGTCCCTGAGCCTGCCTATCATATGGAGAGTATATTGTTTCATGACTAAGAGACTGTTCACATCAGTTTAACTGATCATTTTTACGGATACAAAAAAATAATGTTAAAAATTGGATGGAAACCGAGTCAATGTTGAAGGGGTTGTCCCACGAAATGAAGACATTTTCCCACTTCATATTTAAACTGAGCACAGCCAGGCTGAATGTGGGTGGGACTGAAGGCAGTCAACGCTTCCATTCACTTCAATAGCAGTGCCGGAAGTAGCCGAAGTACAGAACTTGCATTTCTCACATTCAGCTTGGCTGCGCTCAGGTTAATTGTAGGGATGGGCGGATTGGAGTTGCAGTGTGATACAGTGATTTTTTGGTTGCATGACAGGAGTATGCCTCAGCTACTTGTATACTTTAGCTGTTACTACATGAGCATCTGTTGTCCATTACATGTAACAAATGAATCCAGATCTCCCTACTTTGATTCCAAATGGCACATAGGCATAGATCTCATGTTATTTCCCATTGGCCAGTACAATCAAGTTCATCCCCAATGCATGATTTTTTTAGGTATTGTAGCAACCCAAACATTACCACCTGAACTGACATCTAAGTGGAAATTTTACAAGGAATCTATTGTTATTACTCTCCTTAAGGGATTTTGGATATTTAAGTTTTCCTCAGAACAGATATGATAAGTGTTTGTGTGATTTGTCTAGTGGCATTGCAACTAGTTTGATTTCCCAGCATAATATCACCATGTCAGGATTGCCTCCACTGTATATGTAATCTATATATAGTGTGTATATATATATATATATATATATATATATATATATATATATATTAGCCAGAGTCCTCAGACAATCATTTATACTCACCTGGGTCTAATCTTTACACTGCTTAGTATATTTTTATACCTCCTATTAGTCGTCTTACTTAGAGACAATAATTTGTGACTCTTTTTTTAGTGCATCGTGGTGCATTTAAGCTGTGCCCCCTTTTCTGAGAACCCACATGTCTAACAATTTGAAAAATATTAGACTAAACTTATGGTGCTAAATTGCACCACGTTTACACCAGTGTCAATTCATGTCAACAACAGTAAATCTGGGCCAAGATCTTAGTGTAAGTCCATATGGAGAACTTTTACGCTACGTCCCCACGTTGCGGAAAAGCAGCTTTTTTTTGTTGCAGATTTTTTTGCGGTTTTTTGAGCCAAAGCCAGGAGTGGATTGAGCAGAAGGTAGAAGTATAACAGCTTCCTATATATTTCCCATGCCTTTTGTAGCCATTGTTGGCTTTGGCTAAAAAAACCGCAACAAAATATGCAAGACAAAAAGATGCCTATCTGCAACGTGGGGCCGTAGCCTTAAGTTGATTCTGAGGCAGTTTCCATCTCAAAATCAACTCCAAATTCCATCCTGAATCTTCATCCCATTGTATTCAATAGGAGGCAGAGACCAAAGCAGGACATTCTTTCTGCAGCTGATTCAGCCTCAAGTTGATTAGTCTCATTGTTTCATAGCTTTCATAGTTTCATTGTTTTCATAGCCAAAAAAGTGGAGCCAAATTTGAGGTGGAAGACCACCTCAAATTCCTGCCAAAGGCAATGTGTAATAGAAGTCAATGGCTTTTACTATTATATGAACAATCAAACTCCCTAGGTTCCAAGGTCCCTGGGGAGTCTGGAAATAAAAGAAAAAGAAAAAAGTTTTTGAAAGTGTAAAAAAACACAAAAAAATACAAAAATTAAAATCACCCCATTTCCCTAGATCCCATATAAAAATAAACATAAATAATTTAGGTATCCCCATTTTAAAAATGCCTGAACTATTAAAATATAAAAATATTTATCCCATAGGGTGAATGCCGTATCGGGCAAAAAAAAATCCATATAGCCAAATGGTGCTTTTTTTCCACACTTTGCCTTGTAAGAAAAATTGAACATAAAATGATCAAATTGTCAGACATTCTGCAAAATGGTATCAATCTCTCATAAATAGACACATTATGAAAAATTACAAGTGTCAGAATATGGCAATATATTTCTTTATTTTGAAAGTTTTTAATTTATTAAATTACTAATACAAATACTATATCAATTTGGTACCCCATAATTGTAATAACTTACAGAATACAGGTAACATGTAATTTTTACCACATAATGAAAGACGTAAAAATTAAACCCATAAGAAATTGGTGCAAATGCATTTTTTTTTCCCAATTTTAATCAGAATTTTTTTCCAGCTTCCCAGTACATTGCACAGGATATTGTGCCATAACAAAGTAAAATTTGTCCCATAAACAATAAGCCATCACGTGACTCTGTGAATCCACAAAAAAAACTAATTATGATATACTATTGAGGAATTTTCACAGGAATTTCTATCAAAACCTGGTCTAGGGGTTAAGAATCTGGTGGCCCCTCATAAAAGTAGGGGTACTGTCAGGAATCTCAGTTTAGTTGCTGTTGTTTTAAGGTTACCATGTCAACCTATGAAGCTTCTGCAGTTTTCAGGGCTCTCCTATGCTGATCCAGTTTGCAGCTGGGTTATTTAAACTCTCCTCCTTCTCATCCAAGTGCCTGCTATTTGATTGTATTTTAGTGAGGCTCCCATACCCTGATTGTTTGTGCTGGACTTATTGACCTTGTTAATATTGACTTGTTACTGGTAATCTGCCTGTCTTCTGATTTTGGTGAGGTTACACTCAAACTGACTTTTGACTTGGACACGTTCACTCTTCTGAGTCATTGCCTGGGTTTTATTCTGCATAGTGAGTTTGTTGTGGGTTCTGGTTAGGCTTCAGTTTAGGTAGGGTTTATTTCTTATACTGGTTTCTGTGGTGATAAGTTGGGCCCCAAATTCAACACCAGTCCATCTGGCTTCGTAGCTGAAACTGCTGAAGACATTTGGGTGTCTGGAATCTGTCAACACTGTGTGAGATTTAAACAGCTTGTTCTACTGCTCTCTGTTGTCAGAGAGTTCCTGCAATTTCTTATTTGCTGCAGAGATACCATCATAACAAATACCTATATCCACAGTTTATATAGGTGATTGAAAACCAACAAATGTCATCCAAATGAGCAGTTGGAATAAAAAGAAGAATCTTATACATCAGATAACTTCTGAGAAAATTCCAGTAAACCGAAGTTTGCCGGCCCTTGGCTCAGGACCTGTCTTTTTTTCTAAATATCTGCAATAACCCTGAGTCCTCTGTTATCTCTAAAATGGCTTAGCATTTACATGATCGGGCAAACAAACATGAATGCTCATTCCTGACTCTTAGGCTTGTATAAGCGGGGAACTAATCACCCAATCTTTAATGCAGCCGGAAGAGTTGCAAGTCGGCAGCACATTTCACTTGTCCCCATGTAAACAGGAGATGTTCAGATTTACAATCACTTCTCCCCTATACAGTTTACATCAGGCACTGTAAAGGCTCTTTAAGTGACTGCCGATTCCTTGTTATATTGTTTATCGGTACCCATTATGTGTCTTTTATCTGTCCGAGTAAGAGAATCCTGACATATATAATAATAATAATAATAATAATAATAATAATAATACATTTTATTTATATAGCGCCAACATATTCCACAGCACTGTACAATTTGTAGGGTTCAAGTACAGACAAACAAAAAAGATACATTACAAAGAAATAGTCAATTCACACACTGGGACTGAGGGCCCCGCTCGCCAGAGCTTACAATCTACAATCTACAAACTATTTATATAAATTACAATGTCAGACAAAAAAAGGAAGAAAGCAGACACTAAAAAGGGAGAGAATGCCGCTAAAATAGGGTCTAGTTTTCACAAGTGTTACATCAGCATTTCCCGCTGTCATGTATCAAACTCTGGTGAATACTGAAAGAATTTAGCCTTTGTTGCCAGTATAGGTTGTTCTGTATTTGGAGAAGTTAACTAGCCAGTTTTGGTTAAAAATTATTATAAAGGAATATGGAAGAGCTGATGCCAATGTGAATATGATTTAATAACTAGTTCAAGAAAAGATTCAGTATGGAAGGCGCACTGGACTTGTACTGAAATATTACTGAAAGTCAGCAGAAAATCACTTCGGAAACTTTTTGTAAATTTGTTCTATTCTCGCTTCTTGAATGTTCCTGCACACAAAGAAACATTTGATCTTCTACATTATTCAGGTAAGTACTGCATTGCAGTAATAACCCCAAGCTACAGTATCTAACATCTTATATTAGAAGCTCATTCACTAACACAGACTGATATCATAATGATTTTACTATCCCTTAGCTACAAGGTTCATGTAAGGCAAATTTTCTTTGTTGTGTGGCTAGAACTGGTCGAACAAGTTTGGTACAAACCCCTTCTTAAATTGGCTTAAAACATAGTGATGAACACTCTCAGGGCTCCGAGAAACCTATCTATAAAACATAGTGTAGAACACTCTTAGGGCTCCGAGAAACCTATCTATAAAACATAGTGTAGAATACTCTTAGGGCTTCTAGGAACCTATCTATAAAACATAGTGTAGAACATTCTTAGGGCTCCTAGGAACCTATCTATAAAACATAGTGTAGAACACTCTTAGGGCTCCTAGGAACCTATCTATAAAACATAGTGTAGAATAGTCTTAGGGCTCCTAGGAACCTATCTATAAAACATAATGTAGAACAGTGTTAGGGCTCTTAGGAACCTATTTATCCAATTTCTAGCTCTCTAAGGCAAACACAGCGAAGTTATGTCAATGTGAAAGTGACATTATTATACTATGGAGTCTCTTTAGACCCTAGAGTAGGTATATATAATAGGTGGAGGCCCAGGGTATGTGTAAAAAATTTAAAAAAATCATACTCCACCTTCCGACGACGTCACAGAAGAGCACCGTTCAGTACTAGGAGAGCGTTGGACACACCATGAGGAGGCCCAAAAGAGGTAACAGAATGTGTGTATGAAAGTTTTTTTATTTTTTTTTCACCTCCCCTGGGCCTTTACCTATTATACTCTGGGATCTGAAGACACCCCAGCGTATATGGCCATTTTAGTTTACCCTTGACAAATCTCCCGTTATTTGGTTTCGGTAAAAAAAAAGCCCAACAATTTGGAATATTCGAGTTGAATCCCGCTCTACACTAACTGGTTCGCCCATCTCTAGTAGACACTAGTGTTGCAGGGGTAACGTATTATTAAATGTTTCTCCTAACTCCAGGACACAAATATTATCTATCCTACGAAAAGTGAGTGTGGATAATGTGTATTATAATTTTTCAGAAAAGGATGAAATATTTTCTTCAAAAGCCTTACTTTCACTTACAAGAACACTACAGGATCAGGACTGTATTTACTGCTGAAGCTGCCCTAGGGACTGAGTCTTAAAGAGGACCTTTCACCACCTCCACCTCTGTTACGCTAGGTTCACACTAGCATTCAGTTCTCAGTCGTTAGGGTCTGCATGGGGACCTGAAAGCTGGAGAGCCTGTCCACTTAAAAAGCAGATACTTCAGACACCCGTGGACCTCCTAGATTATAATGGTGTCTGCTGGGTTTCTGCCGAGTTTCCGCCGGTTTTATACTGAAACCAGCGGAGAGAAAAGTCTTCCTTGCAGAACTGTTCTTTACTGCGATTTTAGGCAGAATCTGCGGCCGACTCTCTTATGGCTCAATTGATTCTGATGCAGTTGAAATTACCCTGATTGTTTGTGCTGGACTTATTGACCTTGTTAATATTGACTTGTTACTGGTAATCTGCCTGTCTTCTGATTTTGGTGAGGTTACACTCAAACTGACTTTTGACTTGGACACGTTCACTCTTCTGAGTCATCGCCTGGGTTTTATTCTGCATAGTGAGTTTGTTGTGGGTTCTGGTTAGGCTTCAGTTTAGGTAGGGTCTATTTCTTATACTGGTTTCTGTGGTGATAAGTTGGGCCCCAAATTCAACACCAGTCCATCTGGCTTCGTAGCTGAAACTGCTGAAGACATTTGGGTGTCTGGAATCTGTCAACACTGTGTGAGATTTAAACAGCTTGTTCTACTGCTCTCTGTTGTCAGAGAGTTCCTGCAATTTCTTATTTGCTGCAGAGATACCATCATAACAAATACCTATATCCACAGTTTATATAGGTGATTGAAAACCAACAAATGTCATCCAAATGAGCAGTTGGAATAAAAAGAAGAATCTTATACATCAGATAACTTCTGAGAAAATTCCAGTAAACCGAAGTTTGCCGGCCCTTGGCTCAGGACCTGTCTTTTTTTCTAAATATCTGCAATAACCCTGAGTCCTCTGTTATCTCTAAAATGGCTTAGCATTTACATGATCGGGCAAACAAACATGAATGCTCATTCCTGACTCTTAGGCTTGTATAAGCGGGGAACTAATCACCCAATCTTTAATGCAGCCGGAAGAGTTGCAAGTCGGCAGCACATTTCACTTGTCCCCATGTAAACAGGAGATGTTCAGATTTACAATCACTTCTCCCCTATACAGTTTACATCAGGCACTGTAAAGGCTCTTTAAGTGACTGCCGATTCCTTGTTATATTGTTTATCGGTACCCATTATGTGTCTTTTATCTGTCCGAGTAAGAGAATCCTGACATATATAATAATAATAATAATAATAATAATACATTTTATTTATATAGCGCCAACATATTCCACAGCACTGTACAATTTGTAGGGTTCAAGTACAGACAAACAAAAAAGATACATTACAAAGAAATAGTCAATTCACACACTGGGACTGAGGGCCCCGCTCGCCAGAGCTTACAATCTACAATCTACAAACTATTTATATAAATTACAATGTCAGACAAAAAAAGGAAGAAAGCAGACACTAAAAAGGGAGAGAATGCCGCTAAAATAGGGTCTAGTTTTCACAAGTGTTACATCAGCATTTCCCGCTGTCATGTATCAAACTCTGGTGAATACTGAAAGAATTTAGCCTTTGTTGCCAGTATAGGTTGTTCTGTATTTGGAGAAGTTAACTAGCCAGTTTTGGTTAAAAATTATTATAAAGGAATATGGAAGAGCTGATGCCAATGTGAATATGATTTAATAACTAGTTCAAGAAAAGATTCAAGTATGGAAGGCGCACTGGACTTGTACTGAAATATTACTGAAAGTCAGCAGAAAATCACTTCGGAAACTTTTTGTAAATTTGTTCTATTCTCGCTTCTTGAATGTTCCTGCACACAAAGAAACATTTGATCTTCTACATTATTCAGGTAAGTACTGCATTGCAGTAATAACCCCAAGCTACAGTATCTAACATCTTATATTAGAAGCTCATTCACTAACACAGACTGGTATCATAATGATTTTACTATCCCTTAGCTACAAGGTTCATGTAAGGCAAATTTTCTTTGTTGTGTGGCTAGAACTGGTCTAACAAGTTTGGTACAAACCCCTTCTTAAATTGGCTTAAAACATAGTGATGAACACTCTCAGGGCTCCGAGAAACCTATCTATAAAACATAGTGTAGAATACTCTTAGGGCTTCTAGGAACCTATCTATAAAACATAGTGTAGAACATTCTTAGGGCTCCTAGGAACCTATCTATAAAACATAGTGTAGAATAGTCTTAGGGCTCCTAGGAACCTATCTATAAAACATAATGTAGAACAGTCTTAGGGCTCTTAGGAACCTATTTATCCAATTTCTAGCTCTCTAAGGCAAACACAGCGAAGTTATGTCAATGTGAAAGTGACATTATTATACTATGGAGTCTCTTTAGACCCTAGAGTAGGTATATATAATAGGTGGAGGCCCAGGGTATGTGTAAAAAATTTAAAAAAATCATACTCCACCTTCCGACGACGTCACAGAAGAGCACCGTTCAGTACTAGGAGAGCGTTGGACACACCATGAGGAGGCCCAAAAGAGGTAACAGAATGTGTGTATGAAAGTTTTTTTTATTTTTTTTTCACCTCCCCTGGGCCTTTACCTATTATACTCTGGGATCTGAAGACACCCCAGCGTATATGGCCATTTTAGTTTACCCTTGACAAATCTCCCGTTATTTGGTTTCGGTAAAAAAAAGCCCAACAATTTGGAATATTCGAGTTGAATCCCGCTCTACACTAACTGGTTCGCCCATCTCTAGTAGACACTAGTGTTGCAGGGGTAACGTATTATTAAATGTTTCTCCTAACTCCAGGACACAAATATTATCTATCCTACGAAAAGTGAGTGTGGATAATGTGTATTATAATTTTTCAGAAAAGGATGAAATATTTTCTTCAAAAGCCTTACTTTCACTTACAAGAACACTACAGGATCAGGACTGTATTTACTGCTGAAGCTGCCCTAGGGACTGAGTCTTAAAGAGGACCTTTCACCACCTCCACCTCTGTTACGCTAGGTTCACACTAGCATTCAGTTCTCAGTCGTTAGGGTCTGCATGGGGACCTGAAAGCTGGAGAGCCTGTCCACTTAAAAAGCAGATACTTCAGACACCCGTGGACCTCCTAGATTATAATGGTGTCTGCTGGGTTTCTGCCGAGTTTCCGACGGTTTTATACTGAAACCAGCGGAGAGAAAAGTCTTCCTTGCAGAACTGTTCTTTACTGCGATTTTAGGCAGAATCTGCGGCCGACTCTCTTATGGCTCAATTGATTCTGATGCAGTTGAAATTTTTTCTATAGTCCCCCACCGTTTAATGAGCAATCCGGTCAGTTACTTTTGGTGCCTGATATGCTAACTAGACTCTCTAATGTCAAGTGGGTGGTGTGAGCCAGGAGAAGACAAGGGGATGTGGAACTCTCGGTCACACCCCCTTCCCTTCTCCTGCCTGACAACACCCACCTAGTTAACATATCAGACATAACAAGTTGCTTGGGAACCATGGGGACCTAAAGACAAAATTCCAACAATGCCAAAGTCAGTGGAGACTATTAAAGGATGAAGAGAAGCTGAGATGGTGGAGATGGGAAGTTATTCTCTTTAAAAACATCCAGGGACAGGATTGGGGGGGGAATGAATAAAACAATTTAAGGCATGGGGAAACATTGTTGGATTAAAATAACTAATAATGATAATGCATTATATAGTATACATTCCCTGCTGGGATGCTGAGAATTACTTGCATTGGACTTGCTGGCTGCTACCAGCAGAGTGGACAAAAATATACACAATAGTGAGTCAAATGGAAAAGCATCAGTGGAAATGTCTAAGGTACCGAGATAGATTTTCTCATTCCTGAGCTTTCTACTGTAAATGAAATAAAAATCATTGTATATTTGTGTTTCCTACATAATTTGACAGTGTTTTCTGATGACTTATGTAAATGTCATCTATTGACTACTTTTACTTTTTACTACCAGTTTTTTTCTCTCCAAATTGAGGAGAGGCTTGAAGCTCTCCTACTATTTATTTATTTTCCTTTTAGGAGGAATAATTTATTTTCCCAGTTAGAAATCCATTTTGGCAAATTGGTATAGTAACTACAATGACAACCTCCTGATTGTATGGGGTCATAATGTGTCATTCAACCCCCAAATTTTAGACTACACTAACAACAATTTTCATGTATGGTAAATATTACTATGCCCTTAGTCTCCCATAATTTTCTCTTTGTTGATTTAGATTTTTTTTTATGTTATATTTCTGTTGTGTTTTTTCTTATATAATTTTTCTGTTGTGTTTTTTCTTGTGTCTGAAAATCTAAATGACTCTTTTTGAAAAACAAGAACAAACAATAATGAGAAATAAAACCTTCTATGCTTCATTATCTCAGGTGTAAGGCGGATGTCGAAGAAAAATAGCAAGTTCTCTGTGCTTTGAAAATTCACCAAGCTCATCTGTTTCTCATCTATTCTCAGTACCTGCGCTCACTGAGAATGACATGTACCATGTTTTCATGAGCTTCAGTGCGGCAGACTCGGCATGGGTGCATCATCTTATCCACAAACTGGAGGTTACATTTCCAAACATTAAAATCTGTACTCATGACCGGGACTTTACTGCAGGGAAGACAATCATAGAAAACTTAACCGAGTGCATTCAGAATAGTCAAAAAATCTTAATGGTGCTGAGCCCAAATTTTGTGCACAGTCAGTGGTGCCTCTTCGAAGCCAATCTCTCCATGTTCCAGGATGTATGTCACATAAAGTCATTGTCCCAGTCATGCTCAAACCATGCCCAATGCCTCTTTATCTCAGCCATTTAGAAGTTGAAGATGAGGAGTTCTTCGAAAAACTGTGCAACAGGCTACTGAAGAACAATGCTAAGGAAACTAAGGATGTCTTGGTTCGCTTCCAGTCATCTATACTGTATGGTGGAAAGCATCTGCTATCTCTAAATGCACTAAACAGAAATGATAAAGAAGCTAACAATGGAACATTTTCTGACACTTGTGTGCCAGGCTTTCTCAAAGCAGTCATGAAAGACCCAGAACTGTACAAGAAAGCCATTCAGCTGATCAATGATACCCTGACTTATGCTGATATCTTAAACTCTAAGTGGACTAAAACTTTTTTAACAACTTACCTGGTTTTATTATTTGGTTTCTCAGTGGTTTGTTTCATATCCACCATGGTTGCCCTAACTTGTTTGCGCTTTCTGCATTTACCAGCAAGTTTAGTTCTGTTAGGTTACACATTGTATAAGATGGGATATTGGAAAAGGCAAAGACTTGAAAGGCTTACCCAGAACATGAGCAGAAGAACTGGTGAAGCCAATTTAATTTTAGCTGAAACTTCCATCCTTGCCGGTTGCTCTTCTAAGTCCAGTTTGGTTTTTATTTTTGCATCTTTGAAAGAATGTAGAGATATGTTCCAAATTTCCTTTATGGATGATACTGAAGTGGCCAAATGTGTGTGGAGAAAAGCCATGATCAAATATTCATCTGACTATGCTACCTGTATGGCCAAGAAATATTTCCCTTGCAGTGACCCACAGTCTCCTGGGCATTTAGTAAATGGTATCTGTTTCTGCCAGTATGTAGCCATGCAGATACAACAAGGTGACTGGCCATAACTTCACTTGTCTAATAGGACTTTTCAGCTAGGAGGTTATTCCCATGATCTACTATACAGCCCAGTGATGTTGCAGGCACAGAAGAAAACTCCGATCCTGGCCATTTAACCCAATGGATGTCATTGTCTAAAGTTATTGTGTTACCAAAAAGTGTTGGATTGAGGTTCCTTGGGACCATCAGAAAAAATAATCCTGGGGCTCACCCTGCAACAAGCCCTAGAAAACAGTCCAAAGTACCCTTCTAATTTTGATACCTTCTGCGGGATCACTATTGTGCTAGTGCCTGTGCCACCAGAGGATCCTCTAACAGTCTGGTTGGCCAGTCCAACACTGGCACTAAAGGTGTTTGATAAAGGAGTAAGACATGGACTAAAATACTAAAATATTGCATTATTCTAAGGCACTATCAAGGCATTCAAGTGAATGCTGATTCAAGTCAGTACAGAATAATGAAACTAGTTTATATTGAGTTTTTTTTTGCAAAAATAGTCATCTACAAAAAAAGCATATATAGTATCACTGTAATCCTAACAAACATTGAACATATAGCAAGTAGTATATATAGTAAAAGTTGACAAAAGTTGAATTGCATGTAACTGGAAATAGTGGCAATGAACACTGCACCTCATTCTGCACAAAAAAACAAGCCCTCATACAGCTGTATGACAGAAACCTCAAAGTTATGGCTCATGTGCCACAAAAATATTATTTTCTGTAAAAATACATTTATTGTCCGATGGATATGCAGTTACCAGCATAAAGAGGTTGTCCCTCAAAGTAAACTCAGCAGGACAAACCTTTGAAAAGAAAATCACTACTCACTTCCCCTGATCTCAACATCATCCAGTCTGTCTGGGATTACATGAAGAGACAGAAGGATTGGAGTAAGCCTACATCCACAGAAGATCTGTGCTTAGTTATCCAAGATGGCGGCAACAACCTCTCTGCCAAGTTCCTTCAAAAACTGTCTGCACGTACCGAGAAGAACTGATGGAGGGCAAAGGGCAAGAGTCACACCAAATATTGATGGGATTTAGATTTTTCTCTTCTTCTTTCACTTCATTTTGTTCACTGATAAAAAATAAACTATTAACCCTTCTATTTCTGAAAGCATTCTTACTTTACTCAATTTTTTACACATCTAATTTTTCACAGTACTCTTTCATATACTAGTGCATCTTAATAAATTAGAATATCATCAGAATTACCCTCCTTGTGGATTGTGTTAATGACTGCCTTCTGGACATCCCTCAAGTCAGCAGTCTTCCCCATGATTGTGTCGCCTACTGAACCAGACTAAAGGACCTTTTTAAACGCTTAGGAAGCCTTTGCAGGTGTTTTGGGTTAATTCTTCTAATTTTCTGAGATAATGATTTTGGGTTTTCCTTGGTTGTAAGCCATAACCATCAACATAAACAGAAAGAAACACTTGAAAAAGTTCACTCTGTTTGTAATAACTTAATATAATATATGTGTTTCACTTTTTCAATTTAATTACTAAAAAAAAAAAACTTTTTGATATTCTAATTTATTGAGATTCACTAGTAAAATCTAGGGATAGGAGGGGAGGTGGATGGATATG
This sequence comes from Leptodactylus fallax, assembly GCA_947044405.1. Lineage (NCBI taxonomy): Eukaryota > Metazoa > Chordata > Amphibia > Anura > Leptodactylidae > Leptodactylus > Leptodactylus fallax. Next base: position 44,473 of record CAMRHE010001230.1, read on the forward strand.
CTTAAATGTATAAAATTGTTTCTTCGTTTTGATCCAGAATAAAGTAAGAAACCGATAAGATATGGTCCAATCTGCCCTAAAAATGGTAAATATCCAGGTTCGGACTAGCCCACAGGTGGACAGATGAATCCCCCAGTCGGCTACCCAGCTCACCCTGACATGGCAAAGCACAGTCACTGTACTTCATGCTGATACTCATCTTACATATCACAACCAGGCTATTGTGCGAAGGTGACAGGTAAGATTCTGGAAGGTCGCTATGTCTCTCCCAGATTCCTCACTTATGTGTGGTAGGTCAGGTTATAATTCAGGTAAAACCTTAGCTGTGAGAAGGCTGTCTCTGTTAACCTCTTCTTGTTCTACTAGGGAGGGGCCTTCAAGCACAGGTGGAAGCTGGGCCTCATTAACGGCCTATAAATGGTTGGCAAGTTCTCGCTCCTGATCAGTTCCTGGGGAGAAAGGAGGAGCTGGGTTCTGTTCCCACATTGTGAAGGCTGGTGAGACTCTGGTGTGAACTGCTGCCGCTGTTTTGCACTGTATATTGACCGTGTCTTTATATAGTTAGTTAGTCTTTGTATAATTAGTAGCTCAGACGAACATGATTTCTGTTACTTTTTGCCTGAAAGTTAAAGCTTATTTATTTAGCAGTTTTTTTGGAAAATAAATGCACAGGGTAAAAACTGTTGGACTTGAACTTTTGTATCTGTTTGTGACTGTCTGGTTTAATATGTACTCTTCAAGCCGCTGCCACTGGGTCACTGTATCCCCTCTTCAAGGCGCTGCCACTGGGTCACTGTATCCACTCTTCATGCCGCTGCCACTGGGTCACTGTATTCCCTCTTCATGCAATTGCCACTGGGTCACTCTATGGCCTCCTCATGCTGCTGCCACTGGGTCACTGTATGGCCTCCTCATGCCGTTTCCACTGAGTTACTCTGTGTCCTCCTCATGCCACTGCCATTGGGTCACTGTATGGCCTCCTCATGCTGCCACCTCCACATTATGTCGCCTTGCCACTCTGGGGCCTCCTCATGCTGCTGCCAACTCCACATTATATCGCCTTGCCACTCTGTAGACATCTATGTGGAATCAGCTTATGAGGGGGTAAAAGGAGTGCACTCTTTCACGCTACAGTAGGATCTTGGACCTCTGCACAGTTCTTTATACCTGGCACTAATATGAACCTATAAGGCTGTGTTCACACTTGAGTTAGTTGGGCAGTTTTGGCCCCGTAACTGGGCAAATAAGTGAAGTGTGCAGTGGTTCTAAGAGTGACGCCTGTCATGTGCGTGTCATACTGACTCACAGAATTGTTTCACTACCACAGTAGGCTCCCTATGCGTGTTACTGCAAGGCACAGTGTTCTACACCACTATACAGGCTCTCTGAAGCCAGGAAATAGGTGTTTTTTAGTGATATTTGCCGCAAATTAATTCAGATTGAAGCAATTTTTTTGGAAATTCGAGTCAAACTGCTGAATCGAACTTTTGAGAAATTCGCTCATCTCTAGTGACATCACCCTCACAGTCTAGGGTCCTGGGAGGTATATTTTAGTATTAGCTTTGCAGTGTTTTACAGGAACATAAAATAGACATGAGTACAGGTAATAGACATGGGTGTATGTTCTAGACTTGGATACAGGTGCTAGACATAGGTGATTGCCCCAACAATAGTAATTTTGAATGATTACTTTGCATAGGTAAAAAGTAAAAAAAAAAAAAAACTTTAGCTTCTTCCATGTAGATAAACATGACTCCAGCTCATCAGTCTGCTTGTAGTAACATGTTGTCAGCCGTATATATAGTGTGCACAAGTTTTAGGCCGTTGTTTTCTGAGTCATCAGAAGAGTATGATAATAGGGTCATAAAAAAAATAATGTACAAAAATGGAGAGTATCCAAAAAAAGTGAGATATGGAGACCGCGCTTCGCTAAGAATGCTTTTTATTAAACTCAATTACACAACGCGTTTCGAGGAATGAGTCCTCTTTATCAAGTGTACTATGAACAGCCTGAAGCTATGGCTGTTCATAGTACACTTGATAAAGAGGACTCATTCCTCGAAACGCGTTGTGTAATTGAGTTTAATAAAAAGCATTCTTAGCGAAGCGTGGTCTCCATACCTCACTTTTTTTGGATACTCTCCATTTTTGTACATGATATGCCGCCTGGATCCGGGAGATCCTGACGCCCAGAGGTTCCGCAGCTCGCACATACTGTGACATATACTGGACAAGTCCACAATACCATTTGTGATCACACGGAAACTATATAAGATGAGAGTACATCGATACTGGTGTCACCATGCACAAGAGTGTTACCATATGAACTGACCAATTGAGGGGACATTGGTTCACACCAAACCCTGTCGGTTGCACATTCACATACTGTATACCCACACTCTGTGCTCACCTACCTACTCTCAACCATTATTAGTGGGCACGTCCTGGTCACCCTGTACAAACTACTTTCATAACACAATTTATATTGTGTAATATATTACTATCATACGATAATTTTAAAAAAAAACAGTATTACCCTATGTGACGCTCGGCGTTGTTGTTTTTTTTTGTCTTTCTACTAAAGCGCATAAAAAAAATAATGGCTGTTACTCATCCTAACCTCAGTCTCTTTAGTTGGACAAAAGTTACATAACAGGTTCAGATGGCAGTCTGGTTTGTTATTTGTGCCAGCTGGGACAGAACAACCTTCTTCTCCTCCTCTCCTTTTTGAGAATGACTATTGGCAACCAGTGGAAGAGTGAAGAAATCAGGTGATACTTTTTAGAGGGTAACTGAGTATAAGGTATCGCCTGATTTGTTCACTCTTCCACTACTTTCTATGGCTAACACGATACAACATTATACTACTATTGGCAACCAGAGAAGAAAAGCATTGAAGATATCAGATCCTGATCAGATTATCACTCCAACATATTCTGCTTAAAGTTTAGAAAGTTTATAAGGAGGCAAGACTAAGGTATTGTGCATGTTGCTCTAGTTTAGCTACCTCAGGTGTGTGAGTGTAGGTGGCCATATAAAATATCCCAACCCAAGTCAGGCTGACACCAGTTGTGTGGGGTGTTGTGTTCTGTATGTTGCTTGTGAAGTGTTCTGTAATATGTTTTATGCTAATCATAAAGCATAATCATTATTGACTTGCTGGAATATATAAATAGAAGCCAATTCTATTGTGTTATTTTGTTATTAGCTATTAGTCAATGATACTTTATGTGTATTGTATGTGTACTGTGTATAGTTACTATAGTTGTGTTGCATGTTGTCATTTGAGGAAATATATAGTATATGTAGCAGGCGGCAGTATAAGTGGGGTCATTGACTCCTCTGTGTGGACTTCAATCATTTTTCTAAAAGTCAACTGATGGCTATATCCACTGTGTGCACCTACACTACTGATAATTGTTATTAGGACCCTCTGACTGATATTAATGCTCCTTACTGTCAAGTATCCAACATTCGATCACCATTTTCTTCACGACTAACTGCTGTTAAATAAATACAATATGTCTGAAAATTGTTGAAAATGATGAGTCCAACCCCTCCTGCCATGCTGAGGAATTGGTTGGAGAAGATACCCGTAGTAGGGCAAGCCAGTGTCTGCAAGTCAAATTGGTAGTCTTTGGTCAATGTATTGTCTACTTGGAGATTGTGGTACAAATGACCTGGCAATTTCTCACATTAGGTCTCAATCTCTTGCAAGGTTGTGCACAGCTGCAGCCCTTTTCACTGTATGCAGTGACATCGAGGAACTCTGAGGCGATTACTTAAATAGAAGCAGAGCAGAGACCCAATGCAATGCAGTAGCCTCTGGCGCCAGGAGGCTGATCAGCTGATTAGTGTGGGGTCCCAGTGTTGGACTTCCACTAATCAGATACTGATGATATATCCTATAGATAGATATTTACTATAAAAAGAAAAAAAAAAACTTGAAAGCTGGAAAACATTTTGACCAAATTGAAGCTAAGGTAAGGGTGGACAAATCTGTAAGTCTACTAAAGGTACCAGATATGGAGCCTAGAATCCCCAGAGCTGAAGACTCCGTTCACTATATAACAGTGGTGCCAGGATACTCCAACTCAGTCAGTTCATTGCTGTAGCTTCCTGTGTAGCTTCTTAATTCAGCTGCTATTCCTTCAAGGTTACTGTGCTGACCTGAGAAGCTTCTGTTTTATGAGAAGTTCCCTGAGTGTGTGTCCAATTAGCAGCTGAGGAGGCATGTAAAATCCTTTCCTCGTGAACCTAGTGCCTTCTAACTTAGTTGTACTCTAGTTGGCTCTGAACCATGATCATGTATATTGGATTGCCTTCTTCTGACTCTCGACTTGTTTCTGGTTATTAGTTTGTTTGCTGATTTTGCCTTTGACGTGACCACTCTGAATCAGGGCCACTTTAACCATAGGTCAAATAGTGAACTTGCACTGGGCCCTATGGTTGCAGGGGCCCCGGATCCGCATACCACCCAACCGTCTCGGATTGTGGGTCCTGTCCCGCGGTCCCGGTCGGCAGGAGGTATGTCCCTGATTCAGCTCATCTGCGTATAGAGAGGACACAGATGAGTTGAATACAGCGATGAAGCAGGAGCCCTCCGCGGATTGCCTCTGCTTCATCACTGTGCTTCTGTATGCACCGGCTCTGGAAGCTATAGGCGCGATGTAATGATGTCACTCACATTGCACCTGTAGCTCTCTCAACAGTCCAGAGAGGCAGATCTCAGACAGAGCAGCAGGGATGCAAGGAGAGGTAAGTATCAGTGTTTTATTATGTTAAACTGTGGGGGGGACATTAAACCAGGGGCAAATGAAAAGGGGGCATTAAACTGGGGGCAGATGGAGGGAGGGACATTAAACTGGGGGCAGGTGAAGGAGGGACATTAAACTGGGGGCAGGTGAGGGGGAGCATTAAACTAGGGGGACAGATGGAAGGGGGACATTAAGCTGGGGCAGCTGAGGGGGGAATTAAACTGGGGTGGCATATGGAGGGGGGAATTAAAATGGGGCAGATGGTGGTGGGGCATTAAACTGTGGGAGATGGAGGGGCACATTAAACTGGGGAAGGTGAAGAGGAACATTAACAGTGGGGTTCACTGGACAGGAACATTAAACTAGGGGCAATTTGGAAAGGGACATTAAACTGGGGGCAACTGGAGGAGGACATTAAACCGTGGGTGTAGCTGGAGGGTGACATGTCTGCCTCTAGTTGCCCCCAGTTTAATGTCCCCCTCCAAATACTTCCACGGTTTATTGTCCCCCTCCAGCAGCCCCCAGTTTAATGTCCTCCTCCAGCTGCTCCAGTTTAATGTCCCCCCCTTTAGTTTTTTCATACTGTGGGGCAATTGGAGGGGAACTTTTTAATATGGGGCATATAATGTTAGGGTGACTGTAGGAGGATTATAATGTGTGTGGGCACATAGAAAAATGGATGAGAATGGGCGGGGTCAATGTAGAAGTGGGTGGAGCTAAATCTACATAGCGCTCTGCACATTCTGTGTCCCTCTTTCTATATTTTGAAAGTTGGGAGGTATGTTATAAATATTAGCCCTTTTAAAATAAAAGTATTTCCCTTATATACAATAGTTCCCCCTTAAAAAAGCCCTCCTTAAAAATAAGTGTTCCCCTCCTTAGAAATAATAGTTCCCCTGTATAAATAAAGGGGAACTATTTATAATGGGGGGGTATTAGTTATTAATGGGGATTATTATTTAAAAGGGAGAACTGTAAAGTAGTACTACTATTTATAAGAGGGAACTATTTAGAAGGGAAAAATATTAATAAGGGGGACTATTATTTATAAGGAGGGATAATTACTGCTAATTACTTCACTATTTAGAAGCAGGGACCCATATTTATAAGGGTGAATTATTTATAAGCAAGGAATCTTAGCCCTCTTTTAAATAATAGTCCTTGAATATAAATAATTATTGATAATGGTGCAGTTAGCTGTGAACAGGACATATTATTTATAAGAGGGGACTACTATTTATAAGTGCAGGGGCATGGCCACTTATATTGTATGGGGCCATTAAGAATGAATTATACTATGTGGGGGCCATTTTAATTTGGGTGGGTCAGGTATGTTGGTAATGGGGGGGCCCACTTATGAAACCTCTGCACTGGGCCCACCAATGTGTTAAAATGGCCCTGCTCTGAATTGAACCTTTACTTTGTATGTATGTTTGTTTGATGTAATGTCTTGGTATTGACCATTTGCCTTGACATTTATTTTCCTGATTCTGATCTCCCTGTAAGTTTATTGTGGATTTTGGTTTCTGTTTCAGTTAGTGGAGCATTTATTTCTCGTACGGTTTCTGGTGGTGATAACTCAGACCCCAAATTCAGCAAAGTTCATCTGGCCTTGCAACTGGCATTGGTGAAGGTGATTGGGAGTCTGGGCCTATCTGTATTAGATTTAAGTAGCTGTTCTACTGCTCTGTTATCATTCAGATCATGCTATTTTGTGATATTTGCTCCTGGAACTCTAAAATAACATCCAGTGCCCGAAGGCAACCAGATCAGCTGATTAGTGCAGGGTCTGGGTGTTGGACCCCCACATTCGGTATGGGAACCTCTTTAATAAAGAGGGTCTGAATATATTCATCGAGTCTGATTTGGGCTCTGATTTTAATACAGGAGTGTGGTCATAGGACTGACCAAATTGCTACCACAAGAATCCCTGTAAATAAGCTTGGGTGACCCAAAAAAAGATCTGCTTAAGAAACACTAACTGTTGTTCTAACAACCATGTGATATCCCAACCAGCTGCTGACCAGAAATCCTACACAGACCAGGTGATGCAATTTAGTTGTGTCAGAAGAAAAACCATCAGACTGAAACTTTACTAATCTTAATTGTAGATAAACAAGATATGTGATCAACATACACAAGGTAAAGCTCACTTTGGTAAGTGACGTGACTTGGAGCTTACTAACAATTCGGCAGTCACCACTCCTGTTCCAACAGGCAACGCATCCTAGGGCACCACGGACTATGCCTCCGGTTTCTCATGACGCAGTAGCTGCTTTCCAAAATGTTACAGACCAACCAACAAGAATGGACTAAGTTCAGGCCAATTGCCGACAAGATCCAACATCATCCGATTTCAATAGTGGCTCTCAACGTTTCAGTTATTGGCCTATTGAGATCAATATTGGCTATCGACTTTTCAATGATGTGCCCATTTAAAGTTCTTTGGGGCTAAATTCAAATGGGCTAATAACTGAAAAGCCATTGACCACTCTAAATTCAATTAACGAAAGGTCCTAACCATAGTGGACTCACAGCTGCTAATGGAAAAATGGCTCCACTATAATTTTTTTTTTCTCTAGATTTTTTTTTATTATTACATTATTTTTTTCACTGTAGGAAGCAATATTAGTTGAATGGAAGGCGGTCACTGCCTGGCAATTCATTTGAATTGACAAGCATCTGCTGCTATAACTTCTGGCATTGTTGCTGGTGCAAATGTTGTGCAGCGATACACCAGACTAGATTTTAAGGGCTGCTTCATCTGTAATTCTTCTACCTCCATCTTTCCAGGATGTGTATGGTGCTTTCAGTCACCCAATGTTTCTGGCGCTCATTGATGAGGTCAGCGATCCTCCATGTGGACACCTAAATCAATTATTGGCCTCAGTAATTATGTCTGGTAGTCGCTGGAGCACCAGAAATAGACTGGAGTAGAGCACATAGCTTCACCACTGGAAAGAGGGTAAAATGAAGTAATTAACCCTCCATTTTACAGCATTTCTTACCATTTTCCCAAAAGACCCCATTACTCTAAAAATGTGCTTCAAAAGCTTAGAACATGCAGGATGTTTGTGTTAACTTTTTATATTTTTTCATTCTAGATTTTGCAAACACTACAATATGTCAGACGCTGGCTCTACAACAATACTTTTAGTCATCATTACCTTCTGCCTCTTGGCCAAATTGTTTTATGATCAGCATAAGAACAAACATAAAAATTTCCCTCCTGGGCCAATGTGGCTACCAATTATTGGGAATTTGCATTTGCTCAATGCAAAAGAACCTTACACAACCATGACTCAGGTAACTATGCCAGATTTATCTTCTGATTACTAAGTAAATTAAAATATATGATTTTTATTTCTCAAAATCTCATTTTGGCTCATGACTATACCCCTCATAAATAGTACCCATCTTTACTTTAAATAAAAAAATCCCAATCCACCATAGATAATTTTAAAGAAGTATGTTAGAACATTTTTCTCAGTGTTCACATTGTAGCTTTTCAAAAATCAGAGCAAATCTAGAATAAAACTTAAAAAAAAGGCAATAGGGAATATTCACTAATACTATCTAAGGTTAAAAGCCCACGTAGTGAACCGAAGCAAAAAAAACTCTCATATGAAGTTCCATCCCTTTTCTAATAAACCTAGCCCACTTCTTAAGCAAGGTGCACAAACTAGCTAAATCACTAACTAATGAGATGTAAAACACGTGCATTTTTCATTAGTTAAATCTGCCCTTGTGTGTGAACACACAGTCTAAATTAACATATTGAGGCAGATTTATGAAAACTAACATTCTGTATGCCAGTCTTATTAAAGGATCCAACAGGTGCAAGGCTCCCCTGATTTATCAGAAGGCTCCAGCCCCTTAACTCAAACACACACCCTTCGGTAAGAATAGAAATCTACTGTATGGTCAGTCAGAAAACTGGTGTGAGTTATAATAAATGTCGACCTAAGGCATACCTGTCCCACCCTACCCACATTCTTAGAAAAGTGGGGAGTGAGGCAAAGAACCTGGGATATAGCAAACATTTGTCACAAGAAAAAGCCTTGCACAAATGTGTGCCACATCATTAGGACACTGGCGTTCATGGGATAATAAATATTTATTACTATAACTCATATTAGTGACAATTTGGGGGCGATTAGTCTCAAATGGCGGCAGACTCCTGGTTCCGACAACAGTGGTTCGTGGTACTGGGCGCCGGAGAGACAGCGTTCGGACGGTCCAAGTGTAAAGTAAACTGGCTTTATTCAGCTTAGGTGCAACAAAACAAACAGCGTGGGCCACAGTTAGGGCACTCACTGACTTTTTGACCCCTATCTAGCCTCTGGGGCAACGAACAGCCTGACTAATGCTCAGCTCCAGCAAAAGTCCCCTGTGGACCCCAGCCCTCCTGGCACAGACCGTCTATCTGTCCTTGAGTGGTTCCACAGTCCCTGCTTCCTGCAGGGACTCGACAGCAGCACTGCCACTGTAACCGCTCCCTTTGGAGTTACGCCCCCCCCCCCATAGGTGTGGCTGAGGGCCTTTTCAGGCCTGGGCCTGGGTCGCTCAATAGCGCCCTCTGGGTTCACATACTCACTAAATATATATATATATATATATATATATATATATATATATATAGTTGTGCTAAAAAGTTTACATACCAGGGCAGATTTTTTGGTTTTTTGGCCTTTTTTCAGAGAATATGAATAACACAAAAACTTTTTCTCCTCTCATGGTTAGTGGTTGGTTGAAGCCATTTATTGTCAAACTTCAGTGTTTTCTCTATTTAAATCATAATGACAACCAAAAACATCAAAATGACCCTTTTCAAAAGCTCACATACCCCAGTTCTTAATACCGTGTATTGCCCCCTCTAACATCAATGACAGCTTGAAGTCTTTTGTGGTAGTTGTGGATGAGGCTCTTTATTTTCTCAGATGGTAAAACTGCCCATTCTTCTTGGGAAAAAGTCTCCAGTTCCTGTAAATTCCTGGGCTGTCTTGCATGTACTGCGCACTTGAGATCCCCCCCCCCCAGAGTGGCTCAATGATATTGAGGTCAGGAGACTGAGATGGCCAATACAGAACCTTCACTTTCTTCTGCTGTAACCAATGACAGGTCGACTTGGCCTTGTGTTTTGGATCGTTGTCATGTTGGAACGTCCAAGTACGTCCCATGTGCAGCTTCCTGGCTCATGAGTGCAAATTTGCCTCCAGTATTTGCTGATAACGTGCTGCATTCATCTTTCCTTCAACTTTGACCAAGTTTCCAGTGCCATTGAAGCTCACACATCCCCACATCATCAGTGATCCACCTCCGTGCTTTACAGTAGGAATGGTGTTCCTTTCATCATAGGCCTTGTTGACATCTCTTCAAATATAACGTTTATGGTTGCAGCCAAAAAGTTCAATTTTTGTCTCATCACTCCAAATTACCTTGCTCCAGAAGTTTTGAGGCTTGTCTCTGTGCTGTTTAGCGTATTGAAGGCGAGATTCTTTGTGGCATTTGCGCAGTAATAGCTTTCTTCTGGCAACTCAACCATGCAGTCCATTTTTCTTCAAGTGCCTCCTTATTGTGCATCTTGAAACAGCCACACCGATAGTTTTCAGAGAGTCCTGTATTTCAGCTGATGTTATGTGTGGGTTTTTCTCTGCATCCCGAACAATTTTCCGGGCAGTTGTGGCCGAAATTTTGGTTGGTCTACCTGACTATGGTTTGGTTTTTACAAAGCCCCTGAGTTTCCATTTGTTAATCACAGTTTGAACATTGCTGACTGGCATTATCAATTCCTTGGATATCTTTTTGTATCCCTTTCCTGTTTTATACAGTTCAACTACCTTTTCCCATAGATCCGTGGATAATTCTTTTGCTTTCCCCATGACTCACGTGCTTGCAGCACTTTTCTCACCGCATTTTTCATGCAGAGAGGAACGGAATCCCCGAACGTAGTGCAAGCACAGATGTGAACCCAGCCCTAGAGTTGTACAATGAAGCATTCAGGATTCTCCCCAATGCTGCTCCCCTCCCCACTCACAGCATGCAGTCTCAGAAACAAATAAAATAAGATAACCTGCAGCTGCAGCCCCTCCGCCTGTCATCTGGAAGGTAATGTATAGCAAATGGGATATACCAGGAGGGAATTCTCTCTCCCAATTTTCTGTTTTGTGATGATTTCTGATGATGACATTTTTTGTTTCTTACAGTTATCTAAAAAGTATGGCTCAATATTTAGTTTCCAGATGGGATCGGAAAAAGTTGTGGTTCTTTGTGGCTATGAAGTAGTGAAAGATGCTCTCCTGCAACATGGCAATGACTTTTCCAATAGACCACAAATTCCCTTGTTTGCTGCTCTAGAACACGGTGAATGTATTTTATTTGCCATCATTTCTTTTTATAGAATATGCATAAAGGGGATCTCCACTTTGTATGATCTATACTTGTTCTAACAGTCTCTTGAGATTAATCTGATTCTAAGCGTCCTCATTCCAGAACTCCCGACAATCAGGTGTAATATGTGATCAAACTTTGTAATTCAGGTTCCCTGGAGCAACATCACAGGAGAAAGTAAGAATTACAGCCAACATTGTCTGTGTAATGAAGGATAGGACAGGTCCTCCAGAGTGAAAGATGCTCTTTATATTCCCTCTACACCCTAGATAAGAAGATCCTGAATAGGGATTTACTCAGGATTTCCAATCATGCAGGTCACGATCTCCCATGTGTCACAAATCATGTAGTTGTCCATTTATATAAATATATGATATGTGATATTACAACTATCTTTTAAAAGGAGCCTGTCACCAGAATCCAGGATATTATCCCAACCCCACAAATACATAGGTTCGAGTCACCGGAGTCAAGCAGTGTTTTTCCCTTGTGAATCTGCATCTCCGCTGTCAAGATATCTCTGTTTTTGTCAATATGCAAATGAGCAATCACAGCATTGCCATTGCCCCAAAGAGGTAAGCAGAAAAACCCCTATTGCTTCAAAAAGGAAATTTGCATATTGTCAAAAACAGCGATATCTCAGAAGCAACAGAAGCAGTGATTCACAAGGGGAAAGCTTTACTTGATTCAGGTGATCCTAACCCATAGATCTGCGTGGCTGGGTATGGTGGGTTCTGGTGACAGACTCTCTTTAACCGCCTCCAGACCGCCCATTGATATATACATCAGGTACAAACTAACTCTACAAGTATCTTTACATTCTTACACAGTTCAGCAGTTAAGCATCATACTGATGCAAAACCAGGACGACAACTGTTACAACAGCCTGACCATCTATAGAGAATGCAAGTATAGTTTATCTTCCCTGCCTTCCCCATCACTTTATACACAGCGCTCAATGAGTGCTGTTTATACAGCTATGGGAACTACTATGATGTAACTCCCCTTCTAGCCCTGCGGTCATGTGATCCACTGGAGACTGTAAGCTATATTTCTCCTATAACTGGGGCTAATGTATCATACAGAGGAAATAAGCAACAATAAAAAAAAAAAAAAAAAAAAAAGAGCAAGGGTTGGGCAATAGACAGAGATGAGGGAGGAAATGTAGGGAGGTGCAGCATTATGGAGAGCCTTGTGAATGAGGGTGATAAGTTTATATTGTATTCTGTATTGAATAGGCAGCCAATGTAGTGATTTGCATACACATGATCTAAAATAATATTATAGCCCTCAAAACTGCAGGTACCAAAAAACAAAAATGTGTCTTTTCCTGAACCAGGATAAATAGCCCGGACCATAAGTCTCCATATCTGTATTCCATTCAAATAACTTAACCTTACTAATAAGGTTCCAGCAGGAGTCAGATACTATTGTACATGACATCTTTATATGTAATTTTTTTCTAATATATAGATACTTTTCCTTCTACTACAGGAGTCATCTTTTCTAATGATGAAACCTGGAATGTCATGAGGCGCTTTACATTGTTAACACTACGGCAGTTAGGTGTAGGCAGTAAAGCAATGGAAAACGTAATAAATGAAGAATGCGACATATTATTAGAGGTCATCAAATCCTATGACGGTAAGTTATTCTTGTAGCATTAGAATCTTACAACTACAATGGGAATAATAATAGTAGTTGTAGTTGTAATAGTTCTAGCGAATCCCATCCACACATTGCAGAAATGCTGTGATTTCCAAAACCATTGCATTATACTTACTGAAATGTTGGTGGTTTCCGTAGAGAGAGAATTAAAGCAGAAAGTCTGCAGAGGAAACCTCAGCAAACTTTTTATGAAAAGCGCTGTGGGGAAAAAAAAATCACAAAGCGCTTCCGCCACGGTTTTTCCCGCAGCGCTTTTTGGCTACGTGGGGCCTTAGTCTAAATATCAAAAGCAAAACTTGCTTTAGCTCCTCCTCTTGAAAGGTAATATAGTTGCTAAGGTTGAATAGAGACATAAGTTCATCAAATGCAACTTCTATTCCTATCAAGTTGATCCGGAGGAATCGACCCATCAAAGTAAGAAAAAATTCCTTCCCAATTCCAAATATGGCAATTGGACTATGTCCCGGGATCAACATTCGATCCCAAAAATTGAATCCCCATAGTTTGTGATATCAGTTATGAGCCAGCACTACATCTAGTCTCCCTGATCTTATTGTAAAGAAGCCCTATCTATGACTATGACAAAGCCGTTTTTCCAAAGACGTAGATTATGCCCCCATGTCACAGTTAGAGGTTGCAGGCCTAGGTGCCAAAACATTATTGAGTCACCCCTTTATTACCATATTGTTTCCAAAGTCAACAACCCCAAGTTTGATAATCTCTTTGTCTAATCTATCCATCCCCATAATTTCCTTGGTCACCCTCCTCTGCACCCGCTCTAGTTCAGCTAAGTCTTTCTTATATACAAGTGCCTAAAGCAATGTGCAGAATCCATATGTGATAGCTCCTTATAGATCAGTGCCTGGTTTTCTAAGAAACTTAGTGACATTGACTGGAATAAAATTCAAAACAGAACATCCCCTCCAAAATGAAGACAGGCCCATCTACAGACAGCTGTTTTGGGGTTATTGCTGCTCATAAGTGTGAAGCAGTATACTGGATTGGCTAGGTAAGAGGTCATACAGGTGCATCTCAATAAATTAGAATATCTTTGAAATATTCATTCATTTCAGTAATACAATTCATAATCAGCGTCTTCCATGATTGTGTGTCCTGCTGAACCAGACTGAGGGAACATTTAAAGGCTTAGGAAACCTTGGCAGGTGACACTGAATTTACAATACTGAAATTTTTTACAATAGTCTAATTTTCTTAGATTTGGGTTTTCATTAGCTGTAATCCATAATCAACATTTACAGAAATAAAACACTTGAAATAGAAGACTCTGTGTGCAAAGAATCTAGAAAATATAGGAGGTCACTTTTTTAATTTAATTACTGAAATTAAATAAACGTTTCAAAGATATTGTAATTTATTGAGATGCACCTGTAGATATGGGTTAAATGGGTATTACTGTATATCTCCTTAGACATTAAGCTATCTTCCAAAAGTGGAGACTGAGAGAGATTTATTTTTTCCATCAATGAGGACTATCTTTTCCCCGAATTCCTAATAGAACATGTATGGTCTGTTAGATACTATAGACCACAAGGTGGCCTGCAAAGGCAACACCACCCTAAGGAGATATAGTACCCCTTGTAACCCGCATCTGTGACTTTTCAACAGTACCCTGCTTCGCACTGAGGAGAGGCAATAACCCCAAAACTGCCGTCTGTGAATTGGTCTCTTTTCCTATTGGAAGAGATATTCTGGTTTGATTTTAATCCCAGCCAATGTCACTAGGTTTCTTTTGAAAACCAGGCATTGATCTATTGGGAACTGTCTTCCAAAAGGTGATACTAAAGTAAGTTTTCCATCAAAGAGAACTTATTTGCATATTACTTCATCCTCTTGCCTGGGTTTTTTATACTGCCTATGAGTCATCATTGACCTTTGACCTATAGTTCCTCAGTATTGGCTGTCATTTGAGTTTTGAAAAGTTCGGACTAAACCCAGGTGCTTATCTTTGGTTTTTACTTTTTTTTTTTTTACTGGATCTGGAGACAACTGGGATGACATGAATGATGTTACATATAACAGTTATCTAAAGGTTGGTGGTCTTTATTGACTGTTCTTATTTACATATTGGTTGTCTCATGATTTCCTTTGGTTCTTACCAGGAAAACCCTTTGATAACTTTCCCGTTCTGAGCACCGCTGTAACCAACATCATGTTATACATAATACTGGGAAACCAACATAGATGTGAAGATCGAAGAATTCTGAGACTGAAACATTTAATTGAGGAGAGTGTCAAACTGATAGCTTGTCCCATGGCTATGGTAAGTTATATGATCCACTACTATGGAGCAAAAATGTATGTCCTACCCCAGTATTAGATGTAGAACACTAAAAGGATTTTTTTTTCCAGTGTTACAATGCATTTCCTTCACTGTTGGCCTGGCTGCCTGGAAGTCACAAAACCGCTCTCAACAATTATCTGGAGATTTACAAAATTGTTAAAGAAATCTACACAAAGTTGAGGATTCAACTGGACAAGAATGAACAGAGAATCCTGGTGGATGCATTTCTCATCAAACAATATCAGGTGCTGTATTCACAGTGATAATGGGCAACATATATAGGCATCCAAAGGAATATTGACCATAGAGATGTGAGATGAAACTGCTTTGGGTCAGACTATGGGAGGGGTCTGAACATGAGCTGCTTCTTCTGCTTGCAAAGAGACCATCATATCCATTACCTATAGCCACGACTAGAGCGATGTCACTGCATTAAGATTTTTCTTTGCATAAATCAAATGTTTACATAAAGTAAAAACATGTAGCTGTTAGGAAACAGATGCAGCGCAGAGCTAAGTAGTGAGTCCCAGCACCAGTCAAACCGAATCAGAATGGTAAAAACCGTGCTGAACGTCCCGCACTCTCCTAATCGCACCAAACCCCACCCCCAGAGATGTTCACAAGGTCCCCTGATGGTGGGGATGGACTTGGAAGCTACTGACGGGCAGAACGGCATGGGTCAGAGAGCCCCGGACTCAGAGCAGACCACAGACACAGCAGAACAGAAACCGGAATCACTTGCCAGTAGTAGCAGGAGTAGGGATGTCAGTCTGCAGAGTAGAAAGCAGCGGATGATGGCAGGCAGTAGATGGCAGCAGAGTTCCAAAGAGTTGTTGTACAGTCTGAGTTGTCAGCGTGAGGTTAGCGTGGTACCAAAGGGAAGTCCAAATAGATGTGTCAAATAAGCCGGGTCGGTAACAGGAGTGCAGAGTGGTACCAAATCGGAGTTCAGGAGGACGAAGTCTGAAGGCAAGCCGGGGTCGTTAGCAGGAGAGGGAAAACAAGGTACAAAATCGGGAGGCCAGAAAGATAGTCAAACAACAGAATCAGGAGGTCTAGGCAGGAGGTAACAGGACAGAAAATATGCAACGCTTACTACCAGGGGAAACTGAATAGCCAGCGATTACCTGGAGTGGAAGTCCCGAAAATAAAGGTTCGGACCGAGCACCTGCTCCAGAAGGGAGTCCCGTGGCCCGAGCGGGGAAGGACCGGCAACGCCCGCATACCGTCGCGGAGGTTCCGGCCTACCTTCCTAGGAGCTGGAAGGAGCACTTAGAGTAGAGGACCGGCAATCCCCGCATGCCGCCATGGAGGTTCCGGTCCGGCTCCTTACAGTAACATAGTAATATATCTTATATCAGGTAAAAGTGGCATCTTCCTGACCTTCCAGCAGTCTGTAATTTTGTGGATTCTCTGTAAATGTTTAGAAATTAGCACAATAACCATGTTCTACTTATTGTCTTGTGCAGGATTCAAAAAGGTATGGATTATACAAATGTGCCCTCAAAGTGGGCATTTTTGGATGGTTTAGGAGATACCCCTGGTGGATTCAACAGGGCTTCACAGCTTCTACCCATTAATACAGTATATCCACACCAGTGAGCCAAAATCTTCACCAAATCCTTCTAGGAGCTGGTGTGGAACTCTTGATAGTAGATGTCAAAGATATTGG
The DNA here is from genome assembly GCA_947044405.1 of Leptodactylus fallax. Taxonomy (NCBI): domain Eukaryota; kingdom Metazoa; phylum Chordata; class Amphibia; order Anura; family Leptodactylidae; genus Leptodactylus; species Leptodactylus fallax. The sequence goes on from CAMRHE010001230.1 coordinate 61,262, forward strand.
ATAAATAGGCAAACCCTCACACACTCTACAGTCAAATAAGATACCATGCAGAGTGGACGCCTGTGGAGCAAACAATCATAGAAGTCTGTATATTGAGTCTGAAGAAAGTATTGATCCAATGCTGAAACATGTGGCTCCAAATCAACAAAAGGATTGAGCTATTTTTTCAATAGCTTTGAAATCTACTTTAGAGAGAAGGGTTGGGGGAAAATTTTGGCTCACTGGTGTTAATATATCCTTGTGCCTCCGGCGTCCTGGATATCTTAGGGGATATCCGGATGACTGATCTCCAGAGCTGCGTTATCCATTGGTCAAAACCAAAATATTGCGTACAGTTGTGCTTACAACAGTGCAAGTCAAGATTGTGAGTGTATCTATTCTTACCTGCATGGCTGCTTAACATACTACACTAGGAGGCAACTTTGTTGTGCCCTTGCTCTTCATTTGAAGATATTGTTCTGCCGGTAAGGTTGCTATAGTTGGGGGGTATTTATTAACTCAAGACAAAGAAGAGGGAGATGGAGACAGAGAGAGAGAGAGAGACAGAGAGAGAGAAGAGGAGATATAATGCTGCAGTCTTAACAAGTATGTGAGTTTTATACTGAAATGGAAGAGAGAGAGTCTGGTAAGTCAAAGCACACAGTTCAGTGCTGACATCACACCATAAAGTGCCTGCCAACTCAGCACAGTCACAGAGAGAAAACTACTAACCTACATTTACACCTTCTTAAATGGGTTGGCCACTATCAGACCAATATTGAGAGACAAATCTTATAGTTTGTATAATAAAAAGTTGTACAATTTTCCAATATACTTATGCTTATATACTTTATAATTCCCTTACAATTTTCTAGATCTCTGCTTGCCATCATTCATTCTGAATACCTCTCATGTATGAAATGCTGACCATGGTCATGTGATGAGCACACAGGTGCACAGCTCGTTATAGTTACAGCACAGTAATCAGACATCTTCCTGGTAATGAGCTCTGCATCACATGACCATGGACCATAAATCACATGACCATGGTCAGAATTTTATCCACTAGAAGTAACAGAATGAATGACAGCAAGCAGAGATCTAAAAATCTGCGAGGAATTGATACAAAAAGTATATTGGAAAATTGTACAACTTTTTATTATAAAAACAATAACATTTGTCTCTCAATATTGGTCTGATAGTGGACAACACCTTTAACCACTTCAGTACCGGACCAATTTCTAGTTCAGAACCAGACACATTTTCGGGTTTTTGTATGTGCGGTTTTGAGGGCTGTAACATTTTTAGCATTTACATTATTCAACTAAATTGTGCGTCTTTTTTTGGCTTTATTTTTATGTTGTTTTTATTTTTGCATGTGTTTTAATTTCTTTTTATATCCAGGAAAATATAAACAAAAGAGGAAGGAGAACGTGTCGTTTTTCACTTTTCATTTTTTTTATTTATTAACACAAAGTGCTACTAAAAAAACTTTTTAAAATAGTTTACTCTCCATTAAGGTAATTTTTATTTTGTATGGTGTCGTCGGAGGTGGGGCTATAACCTTTAACAAGGATGTGTTATTGACATATTATTTTATTTATTTTTTTTACTTTTACTTTTTTTATTTTTTATTTCTGATCACTTTTTTTGTGGGGGAGGCTGATTTCCCCTGTAACTGAGGCTGGTACATTTAGCCCCAGTTGAAGGAGGAATACAGGATGAATACTATAGAGCTGATCTGGGTCCTGTAAGACCCAGCAGCTCTAACAGGCTCTGATCCCGGCGGATCACATGACGGATCATGGCGGCGCCGATAGCAGTGTATACAGCGCTCATTGAGATACACAGCGATCTGCTGAAATCTGCTTGGACATAACGGTACATCCTTGCAGAACAAGGCAACTACCTTCCAGACGTATATACCCAATAGGCGGTCTGGAAGTTCTAAGGAGGGATTTTGATGTTATATTCTCTATCTAATGGCAGATCCTTTTTAAATTCCAATTAACTCAATATATAATTCAGAGTAATGGTGGACAATCATTTTAAGGTACAGTTTTGCTCTTCATTTTTGTGTAACACCCCCCTTCCCTCCCTTCCCCAGAGAAACTATGAACTAATATACTATAGTTTCCCTTTCTTGTTACTAAGCTTAGATTGCTTCTTGTTATAAGTAACAAAAACATAAAGAACAAAATGTGAGAGCTCTGCGAGACCTTTCTAATATAAATTGGGTTCCAAGAATAGGCACTGTTATTTTCTTGATACTATGAGACCTGAACTCTTCCTGATGGAGGCAGCACACTACTTATAAGGGGATTATAAGCTGATTTTGTGCATTTTATGCCTTAACACCCAGAGCTAATTTCAACATCCTGTTTGTTACCTGTGGAAATAGACAATGATTAGGCCCTTGTAAACAACTTTCAGGAATGGCAAACCAAGTGAAAGTTTTTGTACATAATCCCCCTGCACAAACGCTAACTACAATCATATGATCCCATAAATAGTGACATCTGAGGACTTTCCATTATAAATTTGAGATGGTCTAACCTGATGGTCTAAGATTGTTCCTGACTGGGAATTATATTATTATACTATCACTCTATTCAGAGCTCAGAGTATAACAAGGTAGAGGCCCAGGAAAGGTGTGGAAAGAAAAAAACTGTTATACTCACCTTTCCTCACCTCTTCCAGGCATCCTTGTGGCATCCAGCGCTTCCTCTGGATTCTCTTCTGGCCTCGTGGGCCTTTGTGGGTCACCCAAAAGGCCCAATCACAGGCCTCAGCAGTGACTCAAAAGGGCATGATATCACCCAAGAGGCCAGAAGGTCCTGAGGTGTGTGGCATTAGCCAGAGGCCTGAAGAGGTCTAATGAAGATACCGGGTGATCTCCAGATACTGGAAGGATGCTCAGAAGAGGCAAGGAAAGATGAGTATAACTGTTAGCTATTTTTTTACACCTGTCCTGGGCCTCCATCTATTATACTCTGGAGTCTGAAGAGATGCCAGAGTATAATAATTTCACTTCCAGTTCGTGGGTGACAAACCCTCAAAGTTTTGGATTCTAGTTTGATCTGTGCCGATTTTCTCTTCTCTAATTATAAACAGTGGCACATTTTCCACAAAACAATGCCAACCATAAAGTGACAAGGGGTCAACTGTCTTTTAGAGCCAGTTTAGACGGCTGTAAGAATGGCTCAACCTTTGTCATGGCTGCTGTTTATGTTATTTTCTGGAATTAATTACTATAATTTCCTGCAGGACCTCTGAATGAAAAATGCAGGGCCTAGGGCAATTTCACTTGTTGATAATAGCTTATTACTGAGAAGCCAGGCTCTCAGATATATACACCTTTTATAGAAACTGATATTTTTGAGTTTGGTGAGATATACAGTAAATATTACAGCATAACAAACTGGATTAATTATGTCATGACAGAAAATGTTCAGAATGAGAGAGACAAAGTGATTGGACTGAGCCAACCACAGATTGAGCATCGCAAGGATATGCCCTTCACCAATGCTGTCATTCATGAGATTCAAAGATTTGGAAATGTTTCACCGATTGGCATTCCTCGTGCAACTACTGGAGACATCACCTTTAGAGGCTACTTCCTTCCAAAAGTGAGTATACACGCTTCTAAAACTCATCATGGGATGCTTTCAATGTCTACTGAGGGTATGAGTTATTACGATGTAAAATAAACTTGAAACTGAAAGTTTAGTGACAAATCTGCAAATTGTATTCATCCATTTGTGTAGGTCTTAAAATATGTACATGGTTGGACTGGCCCATTAGAGTAGCAGATACCTCTTTATAGGCCTAGGATTTTACATCATAATGATCAACACCTCCAACCAGAGAAGTTGGCCTGACCAATGCCTAAATGCAGGTCACATAATAATGGACTTCATTGTTTCAGCAGAAGATAACGCCATTTGAGGGTGACTTGTGAGCCAATAACTTGCTATTAAGGTATTTTTAATGGGATAACCACAAAAAAAAATCTGTCCTGTATGTACAATGATAACAAATATGGTTACAATTAGAAATGGGCGAACCAGCTCATAATAAACTTGGTTCATCATGAGTTTGGCCAAACCCCAAATTTTTGGACATTTCCACCCATAAATCATTATTATATTCTGGGGTCTCTTGAGAACCTAGAGTATTATATTTGGAGCCCCAGGAAAAGTGTGGAAAAATGATCAACAATTCATTCTTACTTTTCCTCACCTCTCTGACTCCATGGCAGTATTTAGTCTTCTCTTCCTTCGTCTTCAGGCGTCTTCCAGCCTCCTGGGTGATGTTAGTGACCCCGGGGACCGGTGAGGTCTGTCTCATTGGTCAGGTGGGGTGTGATGACATCTTGACAGTTGAGGCAAGGCTGATGTTACCCAGGAGGCTGGAAAAATCTGGGACAGAAGACTGGATTCCACAGTGAAGCCCCGAAGAGGAGAGAGAAAGTTTCTTGTTTCCTTGGGTCTGAAGAGACCCCAGAGTATATTAGTAGCATTTCCACTTCTGACCCAACAAGTTTGGTCTGAGCCAAAACATGTTGGCGAGCCTCGCTAATATTTCAGAGATGAATCTCATGAGGTTTGTCCATCTCTAGTTACGATGTAGTAAAAAATAGACATTTACTTTAAAGATGGAAGGTAAATGCAGGAAATAATTCATCTGAGTGGACACCACAAGTAGTTAAAATGGGTAACACAGAGGTGCTAGTGGTCTGCTAGTGAATTCACACTGTTGCCAAAATCCAGGAGTGTAGTCTCTACTTTTGAGTACTCTACTGTTACAGTAGATATCTACCATGGCAACTTGTTAAGGCAAATGTGGCAAGCATTCATACCAGATTATGTGAATGTCAGAAATGGCCACTCTCAGGAGGACTCCTGCAGATTTGATGCTCTTTACCATAGTAATGACTTCTTGGACTGCTGTTCTCCTTTATTGTGGAATTGCTGTTTTTTTTATGTTCCCTCCTAGAAAAACTTAATAAAAATGAATTGTGCTGTTCCTGATCCTGTTTACGGATCCTTATTATAAATGATCATCAATAACAAATACATAGACAAAGACCTTCCCCCTCTATTCTCCCATCCCCTTTCTCTTCCATGTCTGCCCTTCCCATAGCCACAACCCTTTATACTGATTGGAAAGACAATCCTACATTGTGGCAGACATAGCCGCATGACAGCCCACATGTATACTGATATTATCAATAAAGACTAATTTTAGAATATACTCTAATATTTTTCAGGGTACTTTTACTATTATGCTGCTGAAGACTGTACTGCAGGATAAAGATTACTTTGAAAAGCCAGAAGAGTTTTACCCACAGCATTTTTTAGACTCCGAAGGAAAATTTGTGATGAATGAAGCATTTATTCAATTTTCGGCAGGTAATATCAATAAAGTTAGGGTTTTCTATAGACTTGTTTTTAAGTTTTACTACCTTTAGTATCAAGAGCAGGAGCTATAGGGGGTAGAGAGGAATCCGTCACACCCAGTCCTTGTTTCTGAAGAGACCAAAGGGTTTCCCAGCCACATAAGAAGATACCGGAATTATAAATGGCACATGGTAGGTGAGGCCCTAATACAGATATCACAAAGGAGACCAGGATCTTTAAGTTGCGACTATGTTGTGAAGTCATTTGGAGTTGAGCTTCAGTAACAATGCCTGGAAACTAAACGGAGCATAGAGCTAACTTCTTCTGGCTGTATATAGTATGGGTTTCAAAAGGGGCCCTGTACAGCTGATCTGTGTGGGGGCCACCTGTCAACCCTCCACCTATCAGATATATTTATGGCCAAGACCTTTAATTTATCTATCATTAAATGACAATGAGATGTCTCTACTTATGCCATCCCAGTGTATACAGAAAAGCTGACAAGTGAACTACCAAAACCAGGATTTGGATATAAAACCATAAAAATATAAAAAATGTATTTTTTATAATAAAAACCAGATTTAAATTATATGTCACTTATTAATGATACATTCATTTTAAGGTGTCATTTCCATCCTCAGTAGGAATCAAAGGACTGGTCAATGCAGGTCCCTCACAGTTAAACATCTTCCCATATCTCAGTTCATGAGAGCTTGGCAGGAATATTACAGTTCACTATAGCCAAACTGGATATTTAGGTTTCCAGCTGACTTACTGCATGGACAGGATACATTATATCATATTATAACTATGTGTTTGATTTTTATCATATTAATCTTTTTGTATACTTTTATAGGAAAAAGAAGTTGTATTGCGGAAAACCTGGCTAAAATGGAACTGTTTCTTATGTTCACAAGACTGCTGCAAAATTTCACATTCCTCCCCTGCCCTGGAGCTGATCTGGATTTTCATTCTGAAATTGGATTTGTCAGGTCACCCAAACCTTACATGATGTGTGCGGTTCCTCGATCCTACACCATGTGATCACCACTAGGGCCAGTACAGTTCTGTATAGGATATAAAAGTATATTACTTTTACTCGGAGGTAGCCAAGGTACAGAACTCACAATTCCCATTGAAGTGAATGAATGTGTCGATCACCATCAGTCCCATCCACATTCAGCTTGACTGTGCTCAGATTAAATGTAGGTTCAAAATTAACCAGATTCAACCCAAATGTATTAAATTGTTTGGTTATAAGATTATTATACTATGGGGTCTTTTTAGACAGTTGTGGAACCCTTAGTTCACAGTTTGACACCATTCACTAACATGAATGAAGGAGTCACAGTGCGATACAGTGGTTTTTGGCTGCATGACGGGAGTAAGATTCAGTTACTTGTATACATTAGCTTTTACTACATGAACACCTATTACATGTAACAAATAGTCTCCTGGACCGCCCTACTTTGATTCCAAATGGTACATGGGAGGCATGGATCTCATGATATTGCTTGGCCAGTGCACTCAGGTCCATCCCTGTTACATGATTGTCTGGGTATTATAGCAACCCTAATATGTGTAGGCCCATGGGAGGTGAGTAGAAATAACAATTATTTATACTCACCTGGGTCTAATCCAGGGGTAGGCAACCTTTTTTTGTTCGGCATGCCGATTTCCATTAAAAAATCAAAGTTGAGGTACTCAGAGTGCCGGTCAATAATTGTAAGTCTGACGACCCCTGCACACGGTATTATGTCACATAGTGGCCCCTGCACACGGTATTATGTCCCATAGTGGCTCCTGTACACGGTATTATGTCCCATAACTGCCCCTGCACACGGTATTATGTCCATAGCGGTTCCTGTACATATTATGTCCCATAGTGGCCCCTGCACACGGTATTATGTCCCATAGTGGCCCCTGCACATGGTATTATGTCCCATAGTGGCCCCTGCACAAGGTATTATGTCCCATAGTGGCTCCTGCACATGGTTTTATGTCCCATAGTGGCCCCTGCACACGGTATTATGTCCCATAGTGGCCCCTGCACACGGTATTATATCCCATAGTGGCCCCTCCACACAGTATAATATTCTAACTTTTATAATATTCCAATTGTCACCACTCACTAGCTATTATTATATTGTGGGGTCTCTTCAGACCCCAGAGTATAATAAGCGGAGGGCCAAGAGAGATGACAAACATAAAAAACAATGTTAACTCACCTTTCCCTCCGCTCCGCAGCCGTTCTGTGGTCTTCGGGCGCTTCTGCCTGTAGTCAGCGACCACTGATTGAGTCTCAGGGGTCACTTCGCGTCATTATGCGTAATGACGTTGGACATGACCCCTGAGATCCTGTCAGCGGTCTCTTACATCAGGCATAAGCACCCGAATAGCATAGAGTAGCGGCTGCAGATCCAGGGAAGGTGAGTTAACATTGTTTTTTGTGTTTGATCATATCCCCGGGGGCTCCACTTATTATACTCTGGGGTCTGAAGAGACCCCACAGTATAATAATAACAGTTTTCTTTCGGCCGTGTTTGGTTCGATCGAAACTGCTGGGTGAGGACTCCGCTGCTGTGCCCGTGAAATAAGCCTCGCTTGCCACTCTTGGCATGCGTGCCAGGGGTTGCCGACCCCTGGTCTAATCTTTACACTGCTTAGTCTACATTTATGCCACCTATTAGTTGTCTTACTTTGAGACAGAATTTTGTGACACTTTTTTAGTGCATTGTGGTGCATTTAAACCACATCCCTTTTCTGACAACCCACAACCACATGTCTAAAAATGTATAAAAATATTAGCCTAAACTTCATATGCTGAGATGCACCATGTTTACATAAGCCTCAGTTCATGACAACAACAGTCAATCTAGGAAAATATATTATGGTAAGTCCATATGGAGGACTTTTCAGCTGATTTTGTAGCAGATTCCATTTCAAAATCAACTCCAAATTCCATCCTGAATCTTCTTCCCATTGTATTCAAAGGTAGGCAGAGACCGAAGCAGGACGTTCTTTCTGCAGCTGATTCAGTACAAAAACTAACAGTTTGCCTTCTAAAAAAACAACAAAAAAATTAACACAAAATGATCAAATTGTCAGACATTCCACGAAATAGTATCAATCCCTATAAATAGACACCTTATGAAAAATGACGAGTGTCAGAATATAGCAATACATTTCTCTATTTTGAAAGTTTTTAATTTGTTAAAAGGTATTAAAACATTACAAATACTATATAAATTTGGTATCCCCGTGATTGTACTGACCCACAGAATACAGGTAACGTCATTTTTACCACAAAATGAATGCCATAAAAATTAAACCCATAAGAAATTGGTGCAAATGCATTTTTTTTTTTCCAATTCCAATCTGAATTTTTTATTTTTATAGCTTCCCAGTACATTGCACAGGATATTGAATGGTGCCATTACAAAGTAAAATTTGTCCCACAAACAATAAGCCACCATGATATACTAGTGAGGAATATATATTAGTTTTCATCAAAACCTGGTGCAGGGGTTAAGGGTCCAATGGCCCCTCATAAAAGTAGGGGTACCATCAGGAATCTCAGCTTAGTGGCTGTTGCTTTAAGCTTACCGTGCCAACCTGTAAAGCTTCAGCAGTTTTCAGGGCTCCATTATGAGGATCCAATTAGTAGCTGAGGAGGGATATTTAAACTCTGTTCCTGCTCATCCAGGTGCCTGCTATTTGGTTGTACTTTAGTGAGGCTCCCATACTCTGATCATTTGTGCTGGACTGCTCTATATTGTCCTTTGGCTTGTTGCCGGAAATCTGTTTGTCTTCTGATTTTGGCTCTGACGTTACTCTCATACTGACTTTTGGCTTGGACACATTCACTCTTCTGATTCATCACCTGGGTTTTGTTCTGCCTAGTAAGTTTGTCGTGGGTTGTGGTTAGGCCTCAGTTTGTGGAATGTTTATTTCTTATACCAGTTTCTATGGTGGACGCCAAATTCAGCACAAGTCCATCTGGCTTCGTAACTGGCACTGCTGAAGACATTTGGGTGTCTGGGATCTATCTCTCAACACTGTGTGAGATTTAAACAGCTTGCTCTACTGCTCCCTGTTGTCAGCTGAATTTCTTATACAGGATAAGAGTTAATATTTCTCTGTGAACCTAGGTGAGTCCGATGGACCTCCTTCTACTTACTGCTAACGGATCAATTGGCTACTGCATTTATAATTTCTGTTTATACGTCTCAATGCTTTTCTGCTCATTTACTGATATCTATGCATATAATGTATACTTACTTGTCGCAGTTGTATCTTCAACCAGTTAAAGAATAGATAAACCATTGCCACTTGTGTATCTTTGACCACTATATCTATTACTAATTGCACCCTTGGTTCCTTTTTCATATGCTTTTGTTATGTATCTTTATGCATGAATAGAGTTGCGATACATATATCCCAAAATATCCAAGTCAACAGCACATGTATACACATACAGTATTGTGTATTGTTCATGTATTATCTTATTTTGTATTGGTATATCTTCTAAATGTAAGTCATTACCTGTATCCTCCACCATGAGATATGGTTCTAATATTGTATATCACTTAAATTAAGTCTGATCTAGCCCAAAACCTTCATAATTTATTGCTCTGTATGGAAAGCTAAGAAATTAATTAAACGCAATTCACTACAATTTGGAGTGATTTAATTATTTACTTACGTGTTGTCAGCCAGTTCCTGCAATTTCTGATATTTGCTCTAGAGATACAATAATAACAAATACAGTACCTATATCCACAGTTTATATAGGTGATTGAAAACCAATAAATGTCATCCAAATGAGCAGCTGTAATAAAAAGAAGAATCTTAGCACATCAGATAACTTGTGAGAAGATTCCAGTAAACCGAAGTTTGCCGGCCCTTGGCTCAGCAGCTGTCTTCTTATCTCAATATCTGCGATAACCCTGAGTCCTATGTTATCTCTAAAATGGCTTCACATTCAGATCATCGGGCAAACAAACATGAATGTTCATTCCTGACTCTTAGGCTTGTATAACCGGGGAACTAATCACCCAATCTTTAATGCAGCCGGAAGAGTTGTATGTCAGCAGCACATCTCACTTGTCCCCATGTAAACAGGAGATGTTCAGATTTACAATCACTTCTCCCCTATACAGTTTACCTCAGGCACTGTAAATGCCCTTTAAGTGCCTGCCGATTCCTTGTTATATTGTTTATCGGTACCCATTATGTGTCTTTTATCTGTCCAAGCAAGAGAATCCTGACATATATAACATATGTCTAGGAAATAGAGACTACAAAGTGTATAAAAGATCTCTTATTCCTTTTTGCCAGGCAGTGCAGATATATTTATATAAAAAACAATGTAAGACAAAAAAAAAAGGAAGAAAGCAGACACTAAAAAGGGGAAGAATGCCGCTAAAATAGGGTCTAGTTTTCACAAGTGTTACATCAGCATTTCCCACTGTCATGTACAGTATCAAACTCTGGTGAGTGCTGTATGAATTTAGCCTTTGTTGCCAGTATAAGCTGTTCTGTACTTGGAGAAGTTAACTAACTAAAAATTATTATATGGAAGAGCTGATGCCTATGTGAATATGATTTAATAACTAGTTCAAGAAAAGATTCAGTATGGAAGGCGCACTGGACTTGTACTGAAATATTACTGAAAGTCAGCAGAAAATCACTTTGGGAACTTTTTGTAATTTTTTTTTCTATTCTCGCTTCTTGAATGTTCCTGCACACAAAGAATTTGATCTTCTACATTATTCAGGTAGGTGCTGCATTGCAGTAATAACCCCGAGCTACAGTATCTAACATCTTACATTAGAAGCTCATTCACTAACACAGACTGCTTTCACAATGATAATAATGATTTTACTATCCCTTAGCTACAAGGTTCATGTAAGGCAACCTTCCCTTGTTGTGTGGATAGAACTGGTCAAACAAGTTTGGTACAAACTGCTTCTTAAATTGGCTTAAAACAAAGTGTACAACACTCTTAGGACTACTAGGAACCTATCTATAAAACATAGTGTTGAACACTCTTAGGGCTCCTAGGATCTATCTATCCAATTTCTAGCCCTCTAAGGCAAACACAGCAAAGTTATGTCAATGTGAAAGTGACATTATTATACTATGGGGTCTCTTTAGACTGTAGAGTATAACAGATGGAGGCCCAGGGTATGTGTACAAAATTTTAAAAAATCATACTCCACCTTCTGACGACGTCAAAAGGTGGGATCTTTAGAGACCCCAGCGTATATGGCCATTTTAGTTTACCCATGACAAATCTCCCGTTATTCAGTTTCGTAATAAAAAAAACAACTATTTGGAATATTTGAGTTGAATCCCGCTCTACACTAACTGGTTCGCCCATCTCTAGTAGAAATTAGTGTTGCAGGGGTAAAGTATTATTAAATGTTGCTCCTAACTCCAGGACACAAATATTATCTATCTTACGAAAAGTGAGTGTGGATAATGTGTATTATAATTTTTCAAAAAAGGATGAAATATCTTCTTCAAAAGTCTCACTTTCACTTACAAGAAGACTACAGGACCAGGACTGTATTTACTGCTGATGCTGCCCTTGGGACTGAGTCTTAAAGATGACCTTTCACCACCTCCACCTCTGTTACGCTAGGTTCACACTAGCGTTCGGTTCTCAGTCGTTAGGGTCCACATGGGGACCTGAAAGCTGGAGAGCTTGTCCACTTAAAAAGCAGTTACCTGCGGACACCCGTGGACCTCATAGACTATAATAGGGTCTGTTGGGTTTCTGCCGAGTTCCTCCTTGCAGAACTGTTCTTCTCCCGATTTTAGGCAGAATCTGCGGCCGAGTCTCTTATGGATAAGTTGATTCTGATGCAGTTGAAATTTTTTCTTTAGCCCCCCCCCCCCACCATTATTGAGCAATCAGTTACTTTTGGTGCCTAATATGCTAACTAGACTTTCTAATGTCAAGTTGGTGGTGTGAGGAAGGAGCAGACAAGGGGACGTGGAACTCTCAGTCATGCCCCCTTCCCTGCTTCTGTCTGACTTCACCCACCTGACATTAGGGAGTCTAGTTAGCATATCAAAGAAAACAAGTTGCTAGGGAACTGTGGGGACCTAAAGACAAAATTCCAACTGTGCCAAAATCAGTGGAGCGGAGACTATTAAAGGATGAAAAGAAGCTGAGATGGTGGAGATGGGAAATAATCCTATTTAAAATCTCCCAGGGGACAGGATGGGAGGGTAGACAGAATAAAACAATTTAAGGCATGGGGCAAGATTTTTGGATTAAAATAATTAATAAAAATTATTAATAATAATGATAATGCTGTATATAGTATATTTTCCCTGCAGGGATGCTGGGAATTACTTGCATTGGACTTGCTGGCTGCTACCAGCAGAGTGGACAAAAATATACACAATAGTGAGTCAAATGGAAAAACATCAGTGGATATATCCAAGATACCAGGATAGATATTCCCTTTCCTGAGCTGCCTACTGTAAATGGAATAAAAATTATTGTATATTTGTGTTTCCTACATAATTTGACAGTGTTTTCTGGTGACCTATGTAAATGTCATCTATTGACTACTTTTACTTTTTACTACCAGTTTTTTTCTCCAAATTGAGGATACCCCTAGGGGCTTGAAGCTCTTCTACTATTTATTTACATAATTTATTTTCACAGCTAGAAATCCATTTTGGTAAATTGGTATAGTTGCTACAATGACAACCTCCTGATTGTATAGGGTCATAATGTGCCATTCAGTCCCCAATTTTTAGACTACACTAACAACAATTTTCATATGTATTGTAAATATCAATAGTTACTATGCCCTTAGTCCCCCATAATTTTCTCTTTGGTTTAGATTTTTTTTATATTATTTTTATATTAAAATCTAAATGACTCTTTTTGAAAAACACGAACAAACAATAATGAGAAATAAAACCTTCTATGCTTCATTATCACAGGTGTAAGGCAGATGTGGAAGGAAAATGGCAAGTTCTCTGTGCTTTGAAAATTCACCAAGCTCATCTGTTTCTCATCTATTCTCAGTACCTGCGCTCACTGAGAATGACATGTACCATGTTTTCATGAGCTTCAGTGCGGCAGACTCGGCATGGGTGCATCATCTTATCCACAAACTGGAGGTTACATTTCCAAACATTAAAATCTGCACTCATGACCGGGACTTTACTGCAGGGAAGACGATCATAGAAAACTTGACCGAGTGCATTCAGAATAGTCAAAAAATCTTAATGGTGCTGAGCCCAAATTTTGTGCACAGTCGGTGGTGCCTCTTCGAAGCCAATCTCTCCATGTTCCAGGACTGCATGTCACATAAAGTCATTGTCCCAGTCATGCTCAAGCCATGCCCAATGCCTCTTTATCTCAGCCATTTAACTTACTTAGAAGTTGAAGATGAGGAGTTTTTCGAAAAACTGTGCAACAGGTTACTGAAGAACAATACTAAGGAAACTAAGGATGTCTTGGTTCGCTTCCAGTCATCTATACTGTATGGTGGAAAGCATCTGCTATCTCTAAATGCACTAAACAGAAATGATAAAGAATCTAACAATGGAACATTTTCTGACACTTGTGTGCCAGGCTCTCTCAAAGCAGTTGTGAAAGACCCAGAACTGTACAAGAAAGCCATTCAGCTAATCAATGATACCCCAACATTTGTTGATATCTTAAACTCTAAGTGGACTAAAACTTTTTTAAAAACTTACCTGGCTTTATTATTTGGTTTCTCAGTGGTTTGTTTCATATCCACCATGGTTGCCCTAACCTGTTTGCGCTTTCTACATTTACCAGCAAGTTTAGTTCTGTTAGGTTACACATTGTATAAGATGGAATATTGGAAAAGGCAAAGACTTGAAAGGCTTACCCAGAACATGAGCAGAAGAACTGGAGAAGCCAATTTAATTTTAGCTGAAACTTCCATCCTTGCCGGTTGCTCTTCTAAGTCCAGTTTGGTTTTTATTTTTGCATCTTTGAAAGAATGTAGAGATATGTTCCGAATCACCTTTGGGGATGATACTGAAGTGGCCAAATGTGTGTGGAGAAAAGCCATGATCAAATATTCATCTGACTATGCTACCTGTATGGCCAAGAAATATTTCCCTTGCAGTGACCCACAGTCTCCTGGGCATTTAGTAAATGGTATCTGTTTCTGCCAGTATGTGGCCATGCAGATACAACAAGGTGACTGGCCATAACTTCACTTGTCTAATAGGACATTTCAGCTAGGAGGTTATTCCCATGATCTACTATACAGCCCAGTGATGTTGCAGGCACAGAAGAAAACTCTGATTCTGGCCGTTTAACCCAATAGATGTCATTGTCAAAAGTTATTGTGGTACCAAACAGTGTTGGATTGAGGTTCCTTGGGACCATCAGAAAAAAAAAAAATCTGTGGCTCACCCTGCAACAAGCCCTAGAAAACAGCCCAAAGTACCCTTCAAATTTTGATGCCTTCTGCTGGAACACTATTGTGCTAGTGCCTGTGCCACCAGAGGATCCTCTAACAGTCTGGTTGGCCAGTCCAACACTGGCACTAAAGGTGTTTGAGAAAAGGAGTAAGAGTAAAATATTGCCTTATTCTAAGGCACTATCAAGGCATTCAAGTGAATACAGAACAACAAAAAAGTGAAACTAGTTTTTATTGAGTTTTTGCAAAAATAGTCATCTACAAAAGAAAAGAAACACATTTATGGTATCACTGCAATCATAACAAACATTGAATATATAGCAAGTAGCATATATAGTTAAATTTGATCAACATGTGCCTGGAAATAGTGGCAATGAACGCCACACCTCATTGTGCAAAAAAAAAAAAAAAAAAAGAAAAGAAAAGCAAGCCCTCATACAGCTGTATGATGGAAACAAAAAAAATAGTTATGGCTCATGTGTCACAAAAATATTATATTTTTATTAGTACAGCACTCAGCTATCTCCAGCTCTCCCATATTAGTGAATGGGAGCAACCACCACCAGTCCCACACACATTCGGCCTGGCTGTGCTCAGGTTGAATGTTTAGCAGGACAAAGGTCCTGTGAGTTTACATTGTGGGACAACCCCTTTAGAGATGGCTGATATTCCCCATCTTGAAAGCATAAGGTGAGTGCTGGTAGTGGATTTCAGCTTTTGAAGGACATCTTAGTTTCCTTATCCGTGTTTATTTCATTTTTCACAATTTTTTCCCTTTACTGTAAGCAATATTTGGTATTGTCACCCATCCTAAGATATTTTCAGTAGATGTAACATGCAAGGAATATTGATAAAGTATTCTCAGATACAGATATATAGATGTGTCAATCTATATCTTTATTTTTGGCCGGACACCAGATGTGTGTTTTAAGGGGGTGTTCACACTACCGTTGGTGACCGTCAGTAGTGTCCGTTGCTATTGTCTGTTACAAGAATTTAGCATCGGACACTAGCTGAACCGTCAGAAAGCTGTTAAAATTTCCATTCATTTCAATGGGTTTTTATATTATGTCCATTAGTGTCCGTTTACACCCAATCCGTCAGAAGTCCATTTTTTTCCGCGGAAAAAAAATCCTACATGCAGGACTTTTTTGTCCGTTTGGAAAAACGGATTCTTGATGGACAGCAAGTGTCCGGTATTTTTTTAACATTGAAGTCTATGGGTAACGGACTTATAATGGACAGTAACGGATAGCCATCAGTTACTGTCTGTTATTTTATGTCCATTTTTTCTGTGCATGCTCAGAAAGGAGAAACAAAAAAAAAACAAAAACAGACAGTGTTAAAAAACAGACACTGACTGATACTAACTGATGTTAATGTTTCCATTAATTGGATCAGTTAAAAAAACGGACACATTAACATCAGTTAGTGTCCGTTAATGTCTGTTATGATAGGTGTCCGTTTTTTTTGTTTTTTTTTGTTAACAGACAACTTCATAACAGACTCCAACAGTAGTGTGAACCCTGCCTAAGATTATATTGTTTTGTGATATTGTGTTGCGGTTGCAGTATATGTTTGTACTGTATGTGCAGCTACCCATTCTTTGTTTTGTGAATTACAGTATGTTATTAAATGTTGCAATAAGAGAAGAGTGGACTTACCTGTAGCAAGCACCAAATAGACATCAACAGTTGTACTGAATCACCCATGTAAAGCAAATAGATTAGTATGCCATGACATGGAACAAACATTTGTTTGACTTTTGCTACAAATGTATTTATCCTTGACTTTGTTCTAACATAGTGATATACTCTTCTTTCTCAACTGAAATATTGTAACATGATAACAAAACCCTTGACATAATCACTTGAGGGCTACACATAGACACATATAGAATAGGAAACATATCACTTTCATAGTATATCGCAAAAGCATACTTATTAGAGATGAGTGAATCGATTCTGCAGAAGTGGAATTTGATCCGAATTCCTGATGCTTCGTGGTAACGAATATTTAGTAAGGACCTTTGTGACATCAGACGGTCACATGATGTTCTCTAGTGATGTGATTGGGTAGGCGTGTCTTTACTTGTTAGCAGATCCTTCCACATGAATAAAAGTTGTCCGTGATAGAGAGAGATAGAGAGACATGACCATGGCATCCAAGGGTCTCCGCCATTTTGACGCCCACTCCGGCTCTCTGCAGCCCGGAAATAGCTGCTTATTCTCTGCAAAGTAATTCGGATCGAAGCGGATTTTGTTGGAACTTCAAATCGAACTCCCGAATTGAACTTTTGAGAAATTCGCTCCTCTCTATGACACACATCTCCAGTTATGCAAAGCCAAGAGGAAAAGTAAGGGCATTATCTATCTATCTATCTATCTATCTATCTATCTATCTATCTTTCTATATATTACAATTTAAAGGGTTTATTGACCATTGACAAAATAAACAACAGCAAATTGTATAAAACAAACAAACAAAAAAAATCACTACTTACCACTTATTTCCCCTGATGTCAACATCATCCAGTCTGTCTGGGATGACATGAAGAGACAGAAGGATTGGAGCAAGCCTACATCCACAGAAGATCTGTGCTTAGTTCTCCAAGATGGCGAGAACAACCTCCCTGCCGAGCTCCTTCAAAAACTGTCTGCAAGTACCGAGAAGAACTGATGGAAGGTAAAGGGCAAAGGTCACACTAAATATTGATGGGATTTACATTTCTCTTTTCTTCATTCTCTTCATTTTGTTAGTTGATAAAATAAACTAATAACACTTCTATTTCTGAAGGCATTCTTATTTAACTGCATTTTTTCCACATCTAGCTAAAACTTTTGCACAGTACTCTGTCATATATAACCTAGGGATGAGAGGGGAGGTGGATATGCCTAACTGTACAAAATAGTTTCCTCCTTTTGATCCAGAAGGAAGTAGGAAACCCATAACACATGGTTCAATCTGTCCTAAAAATGGTAAATACCCAGGTTTGGACTGGCCATTAGGTGAACAGGTGAATCCCCTAGTGAGCCCCTGAGCCAGGTGGGCCCCCAGTTCGCCATGACATGGCACAGTACAGTCACTTTACTTCATACAGGCTATGTATCAGTATAATATTTTCGGTACAGGGGTGAGCAGCACCAGGAGAGGCAGACATGGCAATGGGCCTGGAGCCTGAGAAGGGCCAAAGGTCTTTCTACAACATCAGAAGACACCAGTATTGTAGATAGCACATGGTAAATGTGGGCCTGTTACATACTATTACATATTTTGCATTGGGGCCCAGGAGCTTCATGTTTTGCCTGTAACTGGGAAGATTATTTGAGAAACTACCCAGTTCGTTTTTATATACTGTATACACCCTGGGCGACTGAGATGACATCTACATGCAGAGTCAGCATACTTCCTCACTTCTCAAATACATTGCGAGGACCCCAATAACCAGTCACTTTGCATAAATTTATTTTAGTGACAAGTGTCAGGTAATATTTTTATGTAGCTGTTTAGCAGAATAAATTTTCCTGGTGGGCCCTAGAAACCCCAGCCAATACTATAAATATCCCTCCTGATCCCATGTTTGATCAGACTGGATGAACTTACATTACAAGAATTCTAGACATTTATACAGGAGCCAATGCTATTTTGCTATAAAATGTCATCTAAGGTTTTATTGACAGCTGTCAGTTGTTGCTATTGTGACCAGTTGTTGGGGTAGGCTATTCCACAGATTTACAGTCCTTTTGCTGAAGAAGCCTTGTCACCTCTGGATATTGACTTTTGAGGGATTTGAGGGATTCTCCATATTTTTGTATGGTCTGTTTATATTTATGCATGTGATATGCTCTCTATCCTATAAGTGTCTATATGTGGCCGTCTAGTGGCTGTGTTTTGAACTACAGTTTGTGATGGGTTTTGTTTGCATGCCATAACATCACATTGAATTGGTTTCATGAAATATTGGAATCCTTAAATTAACTTGTTTTGTGGAAAACCCCTTTATCTCTATCCATTGGATAGGGGATAACTTGCAAATCAGTGGGGTCCAACTGCTCAGACCCCTACCGATCAGGAGAGCGTGGTTCTCAATGGAGCAGTAGTTGGGCAGTGCGTGCATTACTCCATTCATTTCAATGGGAGTGCTGGAGATAGCCAAAGTACAATCCTCTCCTGATCAGTAGGGGTCTGAGTGGTTGGACCCCTACTGAACTACAAAACATCTCCTATCCTAGGAATAGGGGATAACCTGTTTCATGGGAAAACCCCTTTAAGGCTGAAGCCCCACTTTGCGGAAAAGCATCTTTTTTGTTGTAGATTTAGTTGTGTTTTTTTGAGCCAAAGCCAAGAATGACTACAAAAGGAATAGGAAATATCTAGGACCTCTTATACTTCTCCCCTCCGCTCAATCCACTCCTGGCTTTGGCTCAAAAGCAGCATCAAAAAGTTTTGACAATTTTTTTACATATTATAGAAATTTAGTTTTCTTCTATCTTTTTGTCTCCTATGATCTTTTCTAGCTGTTACATTATTTTACTAAGATCAACTGTTTCACTTTTCGTCTAGATAGACAACACTTATCTGTATTTCTGGTCGGGTTTCTTATTACCTTTCCATTAGATGAACAAATCCATTCATCTTACCCTTGGCTGTTTGTTTTACGTAATCCTCCCTTCTCCAAAACCCGTCTGTCCCCTGTGACTACATTCCTGCTGCACTCTCACATTTCATCCTATATATAGTGAACTGCATCTAACACCAACAACATGGAGCCGAGTGAAGAATTCAATCGATGTAAATATGTCTCTTATCTTCTAGTATCACACGCTGTCCAATGTACTGCAGGAACTCTGCCTCCATTTCCTCTGCTGTCAATACAGTGATAATTCTCACTTAAAGGTTTTCCATCACTAATATAGCAATATTGTTGCAAAAGTTAAACAAAGGCAAGTCCTTCAAGCCCAACCTATAATCCTTTAGTGTTGATCCAGAGAAAGAAATCCTTCTAGGGGAAGCTGAATATGGTGAGATCCCTGAATCAATGTCCCATCAAGTTCCCATCCCATAACTTGAAATGTTTATGTTAGGAAACAGATGCAGCGCAGAGATAAGTAGTGAGTCCCAGCACCAGTCAAACCAAATCAGAATGGTAAAAATCGTGCTGAGCGTCCTGTGCTCTCCCAACCGCACCGAACCCCACCCCCAGAGATGTTCACCAGGGCCCCTGATGGTGGGGATGGACTTGGAAGCTACTGACGGGCAGAGCAGCACGGGTCAGAGAGCGCCGGACGCACAGCACACCACCAGACACAGCAGAACAGAAACCGGAATCACTTACCAGTAGTAGCAGGAGTAGGGATGTCAGTCTGCAGAGTAGAAAGCAGCGGATGGCAGCAAGATAGCAGCAGAGTTCCAAAGAGTTGTCGTACAGTCTGAGTTGCCAGCATGAGGTAGCGAAGTACAAAAGGGAAATCCAAATAGATGAAAAAGGGCTTGTCCAGAAACGCGTCGTGTGTTTTATTCAATTGGATTAAAGACTACATTTATTCTGGACCAGCACTCATCTGCCTCCTCTTTTCTACCTGCATCTGGATCCAAATAGATGTGTCAAACAAGCCGGGTCGGTAACAGGAGTGCAGAGTGGTACCAAATCGGAGTTCAGGAGGATGAAATCTGAAGGCAAGCCGGGATCATTAGCAGGAGAGGAGAACAAGGTACAAAATCGGGAGGCCAGAAGGATAGTCAAACAACAGAATCAGGAGGTCTAGGCAGGAAGTAACAGGACAGGAAATATGCAACGCTTACTATCAGGGAAAACTGAATAGCCAGCGATTACCTGGAGCGGAAGTCCCGAAAATAAAGGTTCCGACCGAGCATCTGCTCCGGAAGGGAATCCTGTGGCCCGAGCGTGGAAGGACTGGCAACCTCCGCATACCGTCGCGGAGGTTACAGCCTACCTCCCTAGGGGCCGGAAGGAGCACTTAGAGGAGAGGATCGGCAACCCCCGCATGCCGCCACGGAGGCTCCGGTCTGGCTCCTTACAGTTTACTTACAATAAAGGTATCAAAACCTCTTTTGTATTTGTACAATGCATCAACCATAGCTGTTACAATATAACATCCCCATCTATGATGATGAAATCTTCTAGGTGCAGAAGATATCCCTTGTCATATTTACAGGTCTAAATGTAAAAAGGCTAGGGATGAGCAAACCAGATTATAAGAGACCAGGTTCATCATGAATTTTCCAAATATTTTGGGTTCAGCCAAATTGAGATTTTTGGAGTTTGCCACCCATGAATTGTTATTATATTGTTGGATCTTTCCTCATATCTTGGGATTCCACCACAGCCTCCAGCCTCTTCCGGCTTCCTGGGTGACATCCTGGGTGACCCTGGGTCACAACTGAGGCCTGTTTTTTGGCCTCAGTTGTCATGCGGGGGCGTTGACATCAGGTCGCACAGTGTCAAAGCGCCTGCACTCAGGGCTGATGTCAGCCAGGAGGCCGTAAGAGGCCAGAAGACACCACAAAATAACATTAGATGCATTGGTGAAGCCCCAGACAGGTGAGGAAAGGTGAGTATGAGTTTTTTTTTTAACTTTTTTACAGTTCCCCTGGGTCTCCCGATTATTATACTCTAATGCCTTAACAGTTTTCTAGATCTCTGCTTGCTGTCAGTCATTCTGCTTACTCCCAGTGGATGAAAATCAGTCTATGGTCATGAGATGTACGGTCCATGGTTATGTGATGAACACGCAGGTGCACAGCTCTGTACATCATCACCATCTGTCTACCTACTCAATATAGAAAAACAAACCTGAAAAACAATTACAGTGGAGAACTTGGGTACTACATGTCCCAGCAAAGCCTAAAATAGACAATTACAAATTGGAACATGGATGTACTACAAGTCTCAAATACACATTGATACTGTAGTCCCAGAATCACCTGTCAATTGAAACCTCATACTGAAACATCGATATACTACAAGTCTCAGCATAAACTAGTATTGAAATATGCATTGGAGTACTGGGGCACTGCAAAACCCACTATAACCAAGTAAAACATATACATATAGTGGAACACTAGGCTACTGCAAGTCCCAGTCTAACCTAGTTATAAATAAATGCACAGCAGAGTAATGAGATACCAGCATAGTCAAGTACTAAATACACAATGGAACCCAGAGGTACTACAAGTCTCACCATAACCTAGTCAGAAATAAATACATAGTGGAGCACTGAGATATCACAAATCCCAGCATAACCAAGAGATACACAGTGGAGCACTGAGGCTGATCACAGGGGCAGGAGGACAAACTTCAGCATTCTTCAGAAGGTTGATGTAGTTGTGGATTAGCTTTAGGCTGCTGTATGTAGTCTCGTCTGTAGACACAATACACTCCTCTCTTTTGCTGAGGCTGCAGCTTGCTGAGAGATGTCAAAAGGAAGAACACGGTGAGTGACTGACAAAAGAATAAGTATGAAAGGCGTCACAGGGTGAGTGAATGTGAATATTGTGTCATCCTAATACAGAGGTGAGCGGAGTTTTCTGTGTAAGAGGTGAAACCAGTCTACCTGATGTAAGAGGTGATCGGAAATTGTGTAATGTTTTATGTAGGCAGCTTTAAAAAGCATATTAGATATATTCGGGGGGGGGGGGGGGTTACTAAGACAGGTGTATTTGACGCCAGTCTTATAAAGACCCCAACTGGCATGAGGCTGAATTAAGAAGATGCTCCAGCTTCTTAATAAAGCAGTCGTTTGCCCGTATGCAGGAATGGGAATCTACACCAGTCAGGAATGGTCATAGATTTATTATATAATTCACCTCAGTTTTTTTGTTTGAGTTATAATAAATATGTCACATTAGGTGTCCCCACCCTGGCCTGCCCCACTCTCTGTCCCTCTGTACTCTCCATCCCTCCCCACTCTGTACCCCCCATTCTCCATCCCTCCATACTCTGGTCCTCCCACTCTCTGTCCGTCCACACTTTCCATCTCTCCCCATTCTCCATTTCTTTCCGCTCTCCATCCCTGCCCACTCTGTCCCTCCCCATTCTCCATACCTCCATACTCTGTTCCTCCCACTCTCTGTCCCTCCACACTTTCCATCCCTCCCCACTCTCCATCCATCCCCAGTCTGTCCCTCCCCATTCTGCATCGCTCTATACTCTGTTCCTCCCACTCTCTGTCCCTCCACACTCTCTATCCCTCCCCACTTTTTGTCTCTCCCCCCGCACTTTTTGTCTCTCCCCACTCTCTGTCCCTTCCCACTCTCCGTCCCTCCCCACTCTCCGTCCCTTTCCACTCTCCGTCCCTCCCCAATTTCT
This sequence comes from Leptodactylus fallax, assembly GCA_947044405.1. Taxonomy (NCBI): domain Eukaryota; kingdom Metazoa; phylum Chordata; class Amphibia; order Anura; family Leptodactylidae; genus Leptodactylus; species Leptodactylus fallax. Next base: position 84,406 of record CAMRHE010001230.1, read on the forward strand.
GTCCCTCCACACTTTCCATCCCTCCCCACTCTCCGTCCCTCCCCACTCTCTGTCCCTCTGTACTCTCCATCCATCCCCACTCTGTCCCTCCCCATTCTGCATCCCTCCATACTCTGTTCCTCCCACTCTCTATCCCTCCACACTCTCTATCCCTCCCCACTTTTTGTCTCTCCCCCTCTCCGTCCCTCCCTACTCTCTGTCCCTTTCCACTCTCCATCCCTCCCCAATCTCTGTCCCTCCACACTCTCCATCCCCCCCCCACTCTCTGTTCCTCCCCATTCTCCGTTCCTCCGCATTCTCAGAGAAAAAGATCTGTAAGAAGAAGAGTGTAATAGATTTATGCCTGCTTAGAGCATTATGATTTTTTATTTTATGTCACTCGGTGTATATCACCCTATAACAGCGCATTTTGAACAGTTAAAAAGAAAGATATATGTCCATTAATGCCAACTAAGGGATGAGAGAGGATGTACATGTAGAGAAGGGGTTTGGCTAACTTTTGGAAAATTAATTCCACCTGTTGATCCAGAAAAAGGTAGAAAACCCCATAAGACATGAACCAATCTGTCCAATCATTGTGTTCTAAGAAGGCATCTAAACTTTTGTTACAATGACCAACCCCAGAGGTACTGTAGGGTATTTCACAAATTCACAATAATTTTTTGTGGGGATCTGACCTCTGAGACCCATTGATCCTGAGAACTGGGGATGTTTAACTCCTATTGAAAATATAGAGATTGCTGAGCGCAGTATTCGCAGTCTTACAACTATAATAACTGAAATTTAAAAAATTCCACTTTGGCTATGTCCATTGATATGAATACCATATTGGCATCCCCCACAGTTACATTCTCAATAAAAGTAAAACACCCCCAGTTTGTTCTTGGGATCAGTGGGGTCACCCACCTATCAGCAATGTATCCACTATTCCCAATTACGGATAGAGGATAAGCTATTTTGGTACCATAATCCTTTAACTGTCAAAAATGGCTGATGTTACTCTTGCCTGTACCTAGTCACAAATTTATGAGCAATCCTCACCTGATTTCCTATATTCTTGACTTTACCTAGCACCTCCACCCTGCCAGGGTTGGTTTGGGTTGCTCTTCACAAAGCAGTTTTTCTTGTGATGATTTATTGATATCATCAAACCATCTTATGTAGCAAATCTACAATGGTTGTTTCTTCCTAGAAAGCTCTAAGTCTAGTATGACTAAGCATCTCCTAAGTCAAGCATAACATTATGGCATTGAGAACTGAGGTGTGGTGAGGTCTGCGTGTGAGAGATAGATTATTATATAATATACTGTAGGTCAGCTTAGTAGAGGAAAGGTAGCGAGACATTTGTCCCAGTAAATAATATCAATAATGTTTCTCGTAAGAATCATGGCAATGTGCCTGCTTTTGTATATATACGTGTACCATATATATATATATATATATATATATATATATATATATATATATATATACACATGGGCAAAATTGTTGGTACCCCTCGTTTAATGAAAGAAAAACTCACAATGGTCACAGAAATAACTTGAATCTGGCAAAAGTAATTTGCCAAACTACATGTTGACAAGCCACAAAGCTTCTGGGAGAATGTCCTATGGACATATGAGACACAAATCAAAATTTTTGGCAAGGCACATCAGCTCTATGTTTACAGACGGAAAAATGAAGCATATTTTGAAAAGAACACTGTCCCTACTGTGAAACATGGAGGAGGCTCTGTTATGTTCTGGGGCTGCTTTGCTCCATCTGGTACAGGGTGTCTTGAATCTGTGCAGGGTACAATGAAATCTCAAAATTATCGAGGGATTCTAGAGAGAAATGTGCTGCCCAATGTCAGAAAGCTTGGTCTCAGTTGCAGGTCATGGGTCTTGCAACAGGATAATGACCCAAAACACACAGCTAAAAACACCCAAGAATGGTTAAGGGGAAAACATTGGACTATTCTGAGGTGGCCTTCTATAAGCCCTGACCTAAATCCTATTTAGCATCTTTGGAAGGAGCTGAAACATGCCGTCTGGAAAAGGCACCCTTCAAACCCGAGACAACTGGAGCAGTTTGCTCATGAGTGGCCAAAATACCTGTTGAGAGGTGCAGAGGGGTACCAACAATTTTGTCCATGTCTGTATATATATATATATATATATATATATATATAATAAAATCTATTATTATTATTATAATAATATTTTCAATAACATATAAAAGATATAGAAAAAAATTAAAACTAAATTAAACTTCAGCAGCTTGCCTATGGGTAAGCCTAGAGTCCAGCCTACTAGCGTTGTACACTATAAATGCTCAGCATCTGGCACCTTAGACGCTTTCATTTCATTATCTATTATTTATAGACCCTCTGGAATCAAAATCACTGGTTAAAGCCCCATGTAGCAAACTGCAGCGAAAAAAAACGCAGCAGACACATACAGAGTTTTTAGGTGTGATTTTTCTGCATTTTTCTCTGCGGTTTTTCTTCCCTTACTAAATCTAAGAAAAACGCAAGCATTTCCGCAGGTAAAATTCATATGCTGCATTTTTCCGTTGTGTTTGTTCCACAATGTATGGATGGGATTAGCCAGAAACTCATTCACTTTGCTGGTACTGTAAAATGCAACATTTTTTTCTGCTGCATTTCAGTTGCATAAACTAAAATCCCCATATATCCCTTTTCACTTCTTTTGGGAACCTGACTTTTCTGCTGGGAATGCTTTTTTTTTTGCCTTCTCAGTGGTAGATTTTCAGTAATTTGTGCAGCATTTTTTTTACGACTTAATACTTAGTACAACTATTTATCTTCCTATACATTATCAACTACCCAACTCAACACATGTCCATGATATAGGTTTCACATTATCTGTGTGTTGTATTTTTTAAAGGTGCCATTTCACCTTTAATACAGTAGCTGTCGATCACACAGATATTCCACCTGACCATCCCATACATATGTCGAGTGTGTATTCTTAGTAGGGCGAGAGGAGTAAGCTTACATCTTATGAAAACAAAAGGATCAGCTGACATCAGCCAACTTTATAGATTGTAAGCCCTTGCGGGCAGGGCCCTCTATCCCACTGTGCCTGTTGGTCACTGTTAGTATTATATTTGTTTCGTATATTTTGTGTACCATATGTAAACCCTCAAATATAAAGCACCATGGAATTAATGGTGTGCTATATAATAATAATAATAATAATAATAATAACTTACAGTAGCCCCTAAGTGTAAACTCTTGCTATATATATTTATGCTATATATAAATCTTCTATTATATTATGCTTATACTAAACTTTTCACCCAAGATGTTATTGTCCGGAGTGCCCTGAAGGCCCCAACTGAAAATGGCACCTCACCTTGCCTGCAAAACAGGTGCATGCCCTGCAAGCACATCCACACCGCTGACAGTGTACCTGTCCCACAGTCACAACAGGTGCACAGAATTAGGGGGACATTTTCCTGCAGGTCTTCCAATGTGGTGTACCTCATAATGTGTGTGCAATGTCCCACCACAGGCCTCTATGTGGGGGAAACAGGGCAGAGACTTAGTCAGCGCATGAACTAACACATATCCACCATTAATAACAGCAGAACAGATCTCCCAGTGGCCGCACATTTCTCCGGAGAAAACCACTCTATTGAAGATTTGCGGGTTGTGGTTTTAATGGGACATTTTAAGATGCAGAGCGAGAGAAAGGAATGGGAATACAAGTTAATGCAAAAATTTCAAACTCTGCAATTTGGATTTAATATTCATGACAGTTTCATGTCACACTATTTATGAACTGGGAGGGTCACAAATCATCACCTGACTACAAACAGGTAACAGCAAGAATTACTGATCCCTCTGTCACACACCACAAATTTTCCAAACTGTTTATTTCCTGACCTGTTGTTAATAACTTCTCTATGTATATTGCATTTTGTTATTCCAAGATCCTTTGGAAGATCCACGTCTTGTGTAAATAGTGTGACTTTTCAGTTTCTAGCATTACACCATGTCTGAAGAAGAGAGCTACTACTCTCAAAAGCTTACTATCAAATATACTCAGTTGTCCTCTAAAAAGTATCACCTGATTTCTTCACTCTTCCACTACTTTCTGTGGCTAACACGGTACAACATTATACTACTGTGCAGACATGTCAGTCATGGTAAACCAAATAGTTAATCCTATCTAAGCACTAAAAGTATTGTTTATACAGACCTGCCCGAGTCAGATTTCACAGGGGAAGTCATTACAAGGCTTAAATACTCTGCCACAACACCCTGATCATTCATAGAAAGAGAGAGAGAGAGAAGAGGAAAGCGTTTCTCTACATTCTATGTATGGTAAGTGAATGTAGTCCCTTAGGTAGGGGAGGGGGGATTTGTTTTAAACTAAAGGAGCAAGCACTAAAAAACATGGGAAGCCACTACATTGTCACCGTACTCTGTCTGTAAGGGATATATACATATATGTACAGTGGGGAAAAAAAAGTATTTAGCCGGCCACCAATTGTGCAAGTTCTCCCACTTAAAAAGATGAGGTCGGCCTGTAATTGACATCATAGGTAGATCTCAACTATGAGAGACAAAATGAGAAAACATATCTAGAAAATCACATTGTCTGATTTTTTAAGAATTTATTTGCAAATTATGGTGGAAAATAAGTATTTGGTCACCTTCAAACAAGCAAGATTTCTGGCTCTCACAGAACTGTAACTTCTTCTTTAAGAGGCTCCTCTGTCCCCCACTCATTACCTGTAGTAATGGCTCCTGTTTGACATTGTTATCAGTATAAAAGACACCTGTCCACAACCTCAAACAGTCACACTCCAAACTCCACTATGGTGAAGACCAAAGAGCTGTGGAAGGACACCAGGAACAAAATTGGAACCTGCGCCAGGCTGGGAAGACTGAATCTGTAATAGGCAAGCAGCTTGGTGTGAAGAAATCAACTGTGGGAGCAATAATTAGAAAATGGAAGACATACAAGACCACTGATAATCTCCCTCGATCAGGGGCTCCACGCAAGAGCTCACCCCGTGGGGTCAAAACGATCACAAGAACAATGAGTAAAAATCCCAGAACCACACGGGGGGACCTAGTGAATGACCTGCAGAAAGCTGGGACTAACGTAACAAAGGCTACCGTCAGTAACACACTACGCCGCCAGGGACTCAGATCCTGCAGTGCCAGACGTGTCCCCGTGCTTAAGCCAGTACATATCCGGGCCCGTCTGAAGTTTTCTAGTGAACATTTAGATGTTCCAGAAGAGTATTGGGAGAATGTTATATGGTCAGATGAAACCAAAGTAGAACTGTTTGGTAGAAACACAACTCGTCGTGTTTGGAGGAGAGTGAATGCTGAGTTGCATCCAAAGAACACCCTACCTACAGTGAAGCATGGGGGTGGCAACATCATGCTTTGGGGTTGTTTCTCTGCAAAGGGACCAGGATGACTGATCTTTGTATATGAAAGAATGAATGGGGCAATGTATCGTGAGATTTTGAGTGCAAACCTCCTTCCATCAGCAAGGACATTGAAGATGAAACGTGGCTGGGTCTTTCAGCATGACGATGATCCCAAGCACACCGCCAGGACAATGAAGGAGCGGCTTCGTAAGAAGCATTTCTAGGTCCTGGAGTGGCATAGCCAGTCTCCAGATCTCAACCCCATAGAAAACCTTTGGAGGGAGTTGAAAGTCCGTGTTGCCCAGCGACAGCCCCAAAACATCCCTGCTCTAGAGGAGATCTGCATGGAGGAATGGGCCAACATACCAGCAACAGTGTGTGCCAACCTTGTGAAGACTTACAGAAAACGTTTGACCTCTGTCATTGCCAACAAAGGATATATAACAAAGTTTTGAGATGAACTTTTGTTATTGACCAAATACTTATTTTCCACCATAATTTGCAAATAAATTCTTTAAAAATCAGACAATTTGATTTTCTGGATTTGTTTTCTCATTTTGCCTCTCATAGTTGAGGTCTACCTATGATGTCAATTACAGGCCGGCCTCACCTTTTTAAGTGGGAGAACATGCACAATTGGTGGCTGACTAAATACTTTTTTTCCCCACTGTATATCCACCACCTGTTAAACATTTATCACATACAATAGCTAGATCCCTATGGGCCATAGTGGGACAAGTTTTCCTAGCGCTCTCATCCAACCCTCTGCTAGAGTGATGACTAAGATAAGGAGGCACAGATATTGCTTTAATATTGTAAATATCAGGAAATTTACCCAATCCTAAAGCAACAACAGTCTTGTATAACATATCCACAATGAGTAAGATGGTGGTCTGTGCTAAAGAAAATACAGATGTGTCCAATCTTAGAGGGGTTTTATAGGTCCCAATTATATTTCGTATAGATGACCTATCCACAGGATAGGTCATCGCTGTCTGATCATTGATGGTCTAACAGCAGAACCTGCACTGACAAACTGATCCAGCTGTATCCAAGTGCTGGAAGCTACATTACAAGTGTATGTTGGATAGAGCCAGAAGCAGCTCTGCTCCTATTCAAGTAATAGGACTGATGAAGGACAATAATCCCAGAACAGTTGTCTGGCAGAAATAGGGGTGGCGGCATTTTGGCCAAACTAATTCTTAGAATTTTCTTTTTAAATCAGCTGTTGCCTATTGGATTATCCCAACAAGTAGAGGGCGATATTTTACTTACCCATCCCTGCTCTTGTCCAGGCCTGCTAGGACTTAGTATGTGGGGGGCAAAAAAAAAGGGTGAAAAATTATGTTTGGGGGCCAAAAGAAGGGGGGAATACTATGTTGGGGCCAAAAAGAGACAATATACTATGTGAGAACCAGTAAAGGTTGAAATATACTGTGGAGGGACGATAAAGGGGACAATAAAGGGGGTAATATACTAGATAGGCACCAGTAAAGGTGGTGTTATACTGTGTGTGGGCATCTCAATAAAGATGCATCAGAGCATCAGAGGCAGGTTAGCAAGTGAGCAAAGAACAGGACCTGCAAAGAAAATAGTCACAGATAAGGCATGGACTAAAGCACAGGTGGGAGAGATAGTTGTCATGGCTGCCTGCATTGCAATACTGTATATCTGTATCTGACCATATAGTGTGCTGTAAGAGAATATATATACAGTACAGACCAAAAGTTTGGACACACCTTCTCATTCCAAGAGTTTTCTGTATTTTCATGACTATAAAAATTGTAGATTCACACTGAAGGCATCAAAACTATGAAGTAACACATGTGGAATTATATACTTAACAAAAAAGTGTGAAACAACTGAAAATATGTCTTATATTCTAGGTTCTTCAAAGTAGCCACCTTTTGCTTTGCTTACTGCTTTGCACACTCTTGGCATTCTCTTGATGAGCTTCAAGAGGTAATCACCTGAAATGGTTTTCACTTCACAGGTGTGTCCTGTCAGGTTTAATAAGTGGGATTTCTTACCTTATAAATGGGGTTGGGACCATCAGTTGTGTTGTTCAGAAGTCAGGTGGATACACAGCTGATAGTCCTACTGAATGGAGTATTAGAATTTGTATTATGGCAAGAAAAAAGCAGCTAAGTAAAGAACAACGAGTGGCCATCATTACTTTAAGAAATGAAGGTCAGTCAGTCCGAAAAATTGGGAAAACTTTGAAAATGTCCCCAAGTGCAGTGGCCAAAACCATCAAGCGCTACAAAGAAACTTGCTCACATGAGGACCGCCCCAGGAAAGGAAGACCAAGAGTCACCTCTGCTGCGGAGGATAAGTTCATCCGAGTCACCAGCCTCAGAAATCGCAGGTTAACAGCAGCTCAGATTAGAGACCAGGTCAATGCCAAACAGAGTTCTAGCAGCAGACACATCTCTACAACAACTGTTAAGAGGAGACTGTGTGCAGCAGGCCTTCATGGTAAAATAGCTGCTAGGAAACCACTGGTGTAACCAATTTCCAACCTCTACTCTTTCAAAATACCTCATATCCCATTAGAGTATTTATGGTCATGTGACAGTTATTTGGATGAAACAAGATCCATAAGAATAAAGGGTAAAGTTGTCCATAAGTCAGTATTTCACCTATTTTATTTGATGTTTTCCTAGGTTCATCTCCATGTTCACCATGGACCCGGTCTCAATTCTTCTGTCAGTGGTTGTCTTCTTATTTTTGGTTAAAGTTTTCAACAAGAAAGACAAAAAATACCAGAACTTCCCTCCAGGACCTAATCCCTTACCGATCATTGGGAATATACATATGATCAACACATCAAAACCCCATACATCGTTTTTAGAGGTAATACCAAATTATCAGAAGTCTGTCACCCTTGACTCTTACAATCATAATTGGTTCCCTCCATCAAATTTTTTTTTAATTCTAAATATAAAAATTATATCCAGGTGTAGTAAGGAAAACAAGATAAGGCTGAGGCCCCACGTTGCGCAAATGCAGTTTTTTTTGTTGCAGATTTTGCTGCGGTTTTTTGAGCCAAAGTCAGGAGTGGTACAAAAGGAATGGGAAATATATAGGAAGTTCTTAAACTTCTACCTTCTGCTCAATCCACTCCTCACTTTGGCATAAAAAATACAGCAAAATCTGCAACAAAAAAACTGCATTTCCGCAACGTGGAGCCTCATCCTATAGGGGTTTATATTCATTGATGGTTTGGATTCAATGTGGAAATTCATCTTTGCGTTTTCTGGCCTTTTATTTATGCATCTTTATATCTTTTAATAGGCTCCCAGTGCAATTGGAATTTTTTTTTTCTAGCTCCCACCATGCCGAGCATGCAGCTCAGACAGGAGCAGACAAGAGGACATGATTCAGAGTTCTAACACTTTACAGTAGACAGCCTAAGTAGGCACCAAAACTAACTGCACTTATTGCTTGGGAATGCTGGGAGCTAGAATTTTTTTTTTAAACTGTACTGGATTTATTGGAGCACCAGCTATTAACAGATACAAAGAACTGGAGTAGGTGGAGATGGTGAAAAGTCCTCTTTAAGGCTAAGGCCCCACATTGCGGAAACGCAGCTTTTTTTGTTGCAGATTTTGTTGCGGTTTTTGAGCCAAAGCCAAGAATGGCTACAGAAGGAATGGGAAATATATAAGAAGTTCTTATACTTCTCCCTTCTGCTCAATCCACTCCTGGCTTTGGCTCAGAAAACCGCAGCAAAATCTGCTACAAAAAAAGCTGCGTTTCCGCAACGTGGAGCCTCAGCTTAAAGGGGTTCTCTGTTTTTGATAATTCATCCTTTTCAGAAGAGTCCATTGACATTAAGCAAATTACAAAATGTTCAATTTTGTTATAAAAATCAAGGTCAAATGAGACTGTCCACACATAATAAAATATTATCACCGGTCTGTCCTCTGAATATATAGAGAATAGCTGTTAAATCTGGCAGGCATTCAGTGCCTTTGTGATTTATTGTTAATGGTCCAATATTAGCTTGAATATTTGAGTGTAAATAGTTAGCATATTAAAAAAAATGAAAAAGGTTCCACCCTCTAGTGGTAGAAAATTTTTGAAATAATTTATGAGCTTATATTTTTCTTATACTTTGGTTTTCATTTTTTTGTTGATTTTTAGCTATCATATAAGTACGGCACAATATTTAGTATCGACTTTGGACAGGAGAAGCTTGTCATCCTGTCTGGTTATGAGACAGTAAAAGATGCTCTTATCAATCATGCTGAAGATTTTGCTGGAAGACCAGATTCAGCAATACTTGCTAAAACAACAAATGGAACTGGTAAATATTTCATCAGCCAATTATTAGTAATTAAACACTTATCGATGACTTATGACATGTACTTCTGTATTTTTTGGACCTTTATTGGTCAACAAACAGATTCAAAAATCTTCCAGCAAACTATAAGTTAGTGCAGAACCAGATGCTATGCTGTACAATGCTGTGTACCAGAAGGGGTTTTGAGCTTAACCTTCCTTCTTTCCTCAGTCCTTGCAGAATGCTTTTAGGGTATGTCTACCTATAGTTGCAACTAGGAGGAGCTGAGTGTAAATGTGCATATACAGTAAAGGTTCATAGGATGAGAACAACGGGCAGAACTGCTGACAGAATGAAGGCAAGTTGAATGAATGAAGACTACAGTTTGTTGTTACGTGACTTATCTCAAGTAAACCATGAGTTGTTGCACCATCTAATATGGTCTCCTGAGTCCTATATCCTGGACTCACAATCAAGGGCACTCCAACCTCCATCAGGCTCAGGGAGGTTTACTACAGGGATTTGCTTTGGGGGATACTGCTACAAACAACTTCCACACGGCAGCCCCCTTCATCACTGCACCAGCTCTGAGAAATGCTAGAGGTTTGGTGGAGCCAAGTACCACCACTGAGAGCCCAACCATTAGGGACTATTACTGCCAAGCTCCCTGCCTTCCTCCACTGGGTTGCTCCATATGTTAAGCCTAGAGACTTGTGAATGCTGCTCTGATCCAATAAGCCCTAAATATGTATTCTGTATCAAAATGGTATTTAATAGCTAAATAATGAGTGTATACCGGGTATTTAAAGCATTCCTAAACGTTCAGATGACCTTTTTGGGATAAGCTGCCATGTGCGTATAAGAGGAGGTCTAGCTGTGACAAAACACAGTATCTCTGACTTTGTCATAACTGTGGAAGAGTGAAGAAATCAGGCGATACTTTTTAGAGGCTAACTGAGTATAATTGATGTTGAGCTTTTGAGAGTACTAGCTCTCTTCTTCAGACATGGTGTTGTAACTTTGTCATAACTGGTATAGTAAAGTTTAGAATCTCAGCTTTATATGACACCAAAACAATTGTTCTGGGTGGTATAACACCAAACATACAGCAAACTGAAATAATCCCTCAGCCTCAGAAGTATCTGAATCCCCTGTACCATGACCATGATGCCAGTGGTCTCATAGCCAATGCTACATCTGTATATAACATGTATACACTATATTGAACACAATAGTCATGTGATTATTTCATTTAGGTATCCTCTTTTCTCATGGAGATAACTGGAAAGTGATGAGAAAATTCACTCTGTCAACATTAAGAGATTTTGGGATGGGAAAGAAGTCCACAGAAAATAAGATCTCTGAAGAATGTGAAAACTTGATGCAGACATTAAGATCTTATGAAGGTAAGGTCATGATAATATCATAAAACATTCAGGAACAAAGAAAAAAAAAGAGATAATCTTGACCACAAGACCTTATGATCTATAGGAGATTATGGTACTTGCTGCATCCTGAAGGTGGGCAGATGTACAGGGGACTGGGATACCCTGTTTTAGTGATCCTGTAGATCATAGTGGCTAGGCCTTCTAGATCTAAAAGGGTTGTCCATGAATTCTAGGAAACCCAGGGGTGGCCGGGGAGGGTGTACAACGAAACACCGTGGATAGTTGAGTATGACTTTTTGTTGGTTTGTTTTACACCCACCGTAGCTGCTCCTGATTTCCCAATAATTTCATGACAACCCCTTTAACATTGGTCAACTATTCAGTTAATAGGTGGTAAATGTTTTTAATGGAATACCTCTTTAAGACTATGTTCACATTTGCATTGTGGCTTCCATTTATAATAGGTATTATGACACAGGTCACACCAAATATTGATTTAGATTTTTCAAATCCAGCTCATTTTTAGAGCACCTTGTAATATAGCTCTAACATCTAAACATTAACCAGTACTTACTCAATGGGAGTCAGACTTCTTATTTTCTGCTAGCTGAAAAAGTCAGCTAGTGGAAATAAGAAGCATCCTGACGAATTTTGCCTGAACCTCCCACTGAAGTGCATGGGAGTAGGAAATCTTTCTGCTGTTGGTAGGAGGATTTCATGTCAGATTTTGCATGGTGGTTCCCATTGCAAAATCTGTTTGAACTTACCCTAAGACTAGCTGTGGGCTTTGCAATATATATATATATATACAGTACAGACCAAAAGTTTGGACACGCCTTCTCATTCCAAGAGTTTTCTGTATTTTCATGACTATAAAAATTGTAGATTCACACTGAAGGCATCAAAACTATGAATTAACACATGTGGAATTATATACTTAACAAAAAAGTGTGAAACAACTGAAAATATGTCTTATATTCTAGGTTCTTCAAAGTAGCCACCTTTTGCTTCGATTACTGCTTTGCACACTCTTGGCATTCTCTTGATGAGCTTCAAGAAGTAGTCACCTGAAATGGTCTTCCAACAGTCTTGAAGGAGTTCCCAGAGATGCTTAGCACTTGTTGGCCCTTTTGCCTTCACTCTGCGGTCCAGCTCACCCCAAACCATCTCGATTGGGTTCAGGTCTGGTGACTGTGGAGGCCAAGTCATCTGGCGTAGCACCCCATCACTCTCCTTCTTGGTCAAATAGCCCTTACACAGTCTGGAGGTGTGTTTGGGGTCATTGTCCTGTTGAAAAATAAATAATGGTCCAACTAAACGCAAACCGGATGGAATAGCATGCCGCTGCAAGATGCTGTGGTAACCATGCTGGTTCAGTATTCCTTCAATTTTGAATAAATCCCCAACAGTGTCACCAGCAAAGCACCCCCACACCATCACATCTCCTCCTCCATGCTTCACGGTGGGAACCAGGCATGTAGAGTCCATTCGCTTACCTTTTCTGCGTCGCACAAAGACACGGTGGTTGGAACCAAAGATCTCAAATTTGGACTCATCAGACCAAAGCACAGATTTCCACAGATCTAATGTCCATTCCTTGTGTTTTTTAGCCCAAACAAGTCTCTTCTGCTTGTTGCCTGTCCTTAGCAGTGGTTTCCTAGCAGCTATTTTACCATGAAGGCCTGCTGCACACAGTCTCCTCTTAACAGTTGTTGTAGCGATGTGTCTGCTGCTAGAACTCTGTGTGGCATTGACCTGGTCTCTAATCTGAGCTGCTGTTAACCTGCGATTTCTGAGGCTGGTGACTCGGATGAACTTATCCTCCGCAGCAGAGGTGACTCTTGGTCTTCCTTTCCTGGGGCGGTCCTCATGTGAACCAGTTTCTTTGTAGCGCTTGATGGTTTTGGCCACTGCACTTAGGGACACTTTCAAAGTTTTCCCAATTTTTGGGACTGACTGACCTTCATTTCTTAAAGTAATGATGGCCACTCGTTTTTCTTTACTTAGCTGCTTTGTTCTTGCCATAATACAAATTCTAACACTCCATTTAGTAGGATTATCAGCTGTGTATCCACCTGACTTCTGAACAACACAACTGATGGTCCCAACCCCATTTATAAGGCAAGAAATCCCACTTATTAAACCTGACAGGGCACACCTGTGAAGTGAAAACCATTTCAGGTGACTACCTCTTGAAGCTCATCAAGAGAATGGCAAGAGTGTGCAGTTAGCCTCTAAAAGGTATCGCCTGATTTCTTCACTCTTCCAAGAGTGTGCAAAGCAGTAATCAAAGCAAAAGGTGGCTACTTTGAAGAACCTAGAATATAAGACATATTTTCAGTTGTTTCACACTTTTTTGTTAAGTATATAATACCACATGTGTTAATTCATAGTTTTGATGCCTTCAGTGTGAATCTACAGTTTTTATAGTCATGAAAATACAGAAAACTCTTGGAATGAGAAGGTGTGTCCAAACTTTTGGTCTTTACTGTATATATATATATATATATATATATATATATATACATACATATATACTCTCTTCATAGGAGTCTACATTTGACCATTTCAAATTACTTTTAGGAAAACCCTTTGATAACCAGGTCATCTTCAATACTGCTGTAGCCAACATCATTGTGTCTATACTACTGGACCGTAGGTTTGAGTATGATGATCCTACAATACTAAAGCTCATGACTTTAATAAATGAAAATGTCATGTTCCTGGAAAGTCTTATGGTCAAGGTAAGTTTTTCTAAACAAGACATTAGATTAGTGGTTTGAAGACCCAGTGTACAGCAGAATAGATACCTGGACCAGTACCTCTTATTTCATTAGCCGTACTGTACAGGATCTATATACATGGTCCTTAAACTACTTAAAGGGGTATTTCCATGAACATAATCATATCTATATTTATAGATAAGTAAAAGTTCAACATTTTTGCAAATATAAGTAATTAAAAATTCTGCAGAATTTAAAGATGTTCTCTAACATTCTTTAATGGTGACATCTGTTGTCTTGATTGGTTGCCAATGGATACGACCACGAATGCAGAAACTTTCTATGGTCAGGAATCCAGCCATGATTTCCTTATTGTATAGAACCAAGGACCAGGATAACAGGGACTGTGCAGGACCAGTGAAGTTAGGGCAAAATCTTTTATTTCAGGAGATAAAACACACAACGCGTTTCGGGGTCTTTAGTACCCCTTTTTCAAGTGTGTACTTAATTATAGGTCCACCAGCGGTGAGGCAGGTATCCTTGAAGGGGTATTCTCATGTAAATTTATAGATAATTAAAAGTTAAACATTTTTGCAAATGTAAGTAATTAAACATTTTCAGAGTTTTAAAGATTTTCTCTAAATATCTTATGGTCACAAGTTGTTGTCTTGATCGGTTGCCAATGGATACGACCACGAATACAGAAACTTTCTATGGTCAGGAATCCAGCCATGATTTCCTTATTGTAGCTGGGTTATCAGGCAGGAACACTACATGTATCAGAAGGTATCCCGGCCACAATAAGGAAATTATGGCTGATTTTATGACCTTAGAAAGGTCCTGCATTCATGGTCGTATCCACTGGCAACCGATCAAGACAACAACTTGTGACCATAAGATATTTAGAGAAAATCTTTAAAACTCTGCAAAATGTTTAATCCCTTCAGGTCTGAGCCCAAAAGTGCGTTAAAGACCAGGCCTCATTTTTCAGCGCCGATCGGAGGTTAAGAAGCAGGGTGTTAGCTGTCAGTTACAGCTGACACCCTCTCCCGATGCCGTCCGCGGCAGTCAGTGCCGCTAGCAAACACTTAAAATGCCGCGGTCGCTATTGACCACGGCATCTTAAGGGTTAAACAGCGGGGATCGGTGTTACCACTGGTCCCCGCTGTTGCAGCGGGAGCCTGGCTGTCAAATACAGCCGGGCTCCCGCGGTGATCGCACAGGCTCTGCTTCTGAGCCCGCTCGATCACCGTCACGTACCTGTACGTGGGGATGCGGTAACTAACCACATTCTCCCACGTACATGTACGTGAGAATGCATGAAGGGGTTAATTACTTACATTTGCAAAAATGTTTAACTTTTAATTATCTACAAATTTACATGAGAAAACCCCTTCAAGGATCCTCCAAACTTTGGGTCCCAAAAATCCAGCAGAAGACAACCCCATTTTGAAGAGACTTTGGAACCAATCGCTATTTTGTACTGAATGGTCATAAATAACCTATAATACCTTATTGATAGTATGTCTTGCGTGTGCAATGCAAGGCAACAACAAATCCTACTAAGAAAGACAACAGTTTATAGAAAAGTGCTCCAATAAAGTTCTATCCAGTATTAATTGTGTATAAGCCCAGAGATCAACCTGCTCTCCCTGCTGCATGTTTTCTATATTTTCCATATATTCTTCTATGCTTCTTTAGCCCTCCTTGACTTACAGTATACTATGTATGCTTGCCATAAGGACAGGCCACTGTGAATATGGAGGCAAAGTAGAATCTATGAAAACAAGGTTAGTTTACATGTTATTGTATTATATCTTTATTGTTATCTTTCCTATATACAGCTGTATAACAGTTATCCTACTCTGATCGGCTGGCTACCTGGAAGTCACAGAAAACTGGCTGAAAATTTCAAGCAGATGCAAGACTTTGTCCTGGAGACATTTGCCAAAAAGGGAGAAGAGTTTGATGTGAACAATCAGAGGAGTTTTATTGATGCCTTCCTTGCGAAACAAAGAGAGGTAATATTACATTACAGTACAGTATTAATGGGTCATACTCAAATAATTTCTTCATCAGACATATTGTTCAACAGATATGTCCATAAGAAAGTCACAGGTTGTGTATCTGAACATGAAAACACAGAACTTACATTTAATGCAATGTGGGCAACCTTACAAAAGTTATAGATCAACTGCATTTTAATAGTGAATCGAACTGGCGTAACTATAGAGGTTGTAGTGGTCGCAGCTGTGACTGTGCCCAGAAGCTAGGGGGCCCCACAGATCACCCTCAACACAATAAGGTCGATTAAACTGCTTTGATCTCCTTTCTGATTTCTATTGATAGCTTCCAGTTTGTCTATGATAAATTTATTACCCCTGTCTTCTGGTGCACTGGAATGAGAAGATTTATGATACACAGCCTTCAACTGTCAGAAAGAAGAAAATTAACCATTTCACTGCAAAAGTAGCAAATGGTCAGCAACATATAGTCAAGTATGGATTCTGTGGGGGAGGCTGTGACTCAAAAGGCAGCATGATTACTATGTGGGGGGCATTGATGATGGGAAGCCTTAGTGACGATCTGGGCCTGAATAACAAAGAAAATGCTGCTAAAATATACAGATAAGAAGCAACGGATGGTTGTGAGGAGAAGTTGCACAGGGGGGCCCAAGCTGAGCTTTTGCACTAGAACCTGTAAGCCTTTAGTAACTCCCCCGGTGAAGGAAATGTAGACCTAGCCAGTCATATGACTGTCATTTTTCTTATTCATTGGAATACGCACATCCAGAAAAAAAATCATATAATTCAACTGATTCCTGTTTTTGTGGCTCTAGCAGGGATTATTATACAATATATGACATTCAGTATAATGCTGACTGCAATATAGTGCAAAATACAGGTCCTTATAGAACACAATATTATGGATTCAAGTTTATATGGCCATATGTCATAAGAATACATCCAAATATAGAACTACTTTTCATACATGAATAATATGGGTTAATATAAAAAATGTTCTAATATATCTTACTTAAGAAATGTATTTCCCTCTCAATATATCAAGCTGAGTCACTTTTTACGTATTAGTCTATGGAGAGGGGAAGGGGGAAGAGGTGACTGCTGGAAAAGGCACACTAATGGCTGCAGCTGCTACACTCTACCGTGAGTGAGGGAGCCCCTCTAACATTGCTGTGTTTCAAGATAATACTCTCCCATCGCACAAAATAACGCAATAAATCAAGTAAGACTTTCCATAATATGGATTTGGACTCTAAGTAAGAAAGAAGTCTTAGTTACGATACAGAGAAGAGAAGCCTAATAAGTGGAGAAGGAAACAGATTTCTTTAATAAGATACATTACAAAGTGTCTTATATTTTCCTGTACTATTCACTTATAAAAAGTGGTTTTAGAATAAAAAGTGCACTTTAAGCATTATAAGGCTACAAATTAATGGAGTATTATGGCAGGAAAATATTGATGACCAATCCCAGGCCAAGGCCCAACACCTAAGATCCCCACAGATCAGCAATTTGAAGCAGCAACACCACTGCAGTGAGCACCGTTTCTACTTTACAGGCCATGTGATTACACAATCATTGGTCACATGGCTTGTTTGCTGCCCAGTCCCATTCCACTTAATGCAGCTGATCTGCAATACCAAGCATACCCACTATACAAAGTATGGCGCTGTACTTGTTAAGTAGTAAAGAACATGAAGCACTTATCTGAAGCTGCAGTCAGTGAGGGTGCCAGATATTAGAACCCCACCAACCTAAAATTGATGATGCCAAGGATAGGCCATTAATATTTTAGTCCTTTAAGATGACCCATATACTGTATTTTTAAAATATTTCTTGGTTTTGTCAGCAACTTTTGGAAAGTGGCTTATCTGGAGGAATTCCCAAAACATGGGAATTAGACATAACAGTTGCTGGCTAAGTGATCTTCTC
Source organism: Leptodactylus fallax (assembly GCA_947044405.1). NCBI lineage: Eukaryota > Metazoa > Chordata > Amphibia > Anura > Leptodactylidae > Leptodactylus > Leptodactylus fallax. The sequence continues at coordinate 102,158 of CAMRHE010001230.1, forward strand.
AATAGAATAGGAGCAAGGTACATCTTTTACCATCTAAGCTAGTCTATATAGTCTATATATTTACTAACCACCATTCTCCTTTTATACAATGAAGGGAAAGACTGAATCTAAGACATATTTTCATGACAAAAACCTGGGCACACTGGTGGCCGACCTGTTTGCTGCTGGAATGGAGACCACATCTACCACATTGCGATGGGGATTGCTATTAATGATGAAATATCCTGAAATCCAAAGTAAGAATTCCTATTAGATCCTTAATAAAGCAATGATTTTACTTTACCATTCAACATCCTATTATCCTAAGAATTATTGTACATTGCAGCACAGACAATGTGATTGTTTTATCTGATTGGTCAATTATATGTGGAATGGCACAGAGGTAGACCATTGTGGAATATATTTCTATCAAGGTATATATTTCTAGCTATTAGAAATAAGTAGGTAATTAAGTATATTTAATTATAAAAATTTATCTTGTGGTACTGCGATGGGTATTACAGATACCCCATAAGGTAAAATGACGTGACATTTTTAGATTCACCACAAAACATAATTTAAGTTAACAATATCTAATTTATGAAGACTGTATCATATTGTACAATTGTGTAGCTAGAGTATTTGTGTCTTCATGCTTTTGCATTGTAATTAAAATATACTCTTTTATATTATTTCTATTAAACAGAAAAAATCCAAAATGAGATTGAAAATGTTATTGGATCTGCTCAACCACAAGCAGAACATAGAAAACAAATGCCATATACCGATGCTGTCGTTCATGAAATTCAACGATTTGGTGATATCGTACCCGGAAGCCTCCCACATGCAACAATTAGAGACATAACCTTCAGGGGTTATTTTATACCAAAGGTGATGAAAGACATAAATGTAAAATATGTAGATAAAAATATATATAAATAAATATATTTAAAATTAACATATTAATATATACCTAGCAAGTTTCTTTGGAATAGACCTTTTGGTTACATTATGTGACTTAACTATGGGTAAATTACTGAAATGCACAGATGAGTGACACACTTTGTAGCCATTCTCTACACAAACTAATAGATATAAATCTTGAATTGCCCACATCTGTTGATTTAGAATGTCCACAATTTTGGCTGTTTTCTAAACTGGAACATTTTGTACAGCTGAAAAGTTTGCAATGTTTATCATAGCAGAGTTATTTGCCAACCACCATGTTGTATATAGTCAAAGGGTGGAGTCAATGGGTGATCAGTTAAGTACAGAAATGTAGGTGATTTATAGTACACCAAAAGTAACCATAAAATGTGATGTAAACACAGGCTAACATTATATTTTACTCTAGGGCACGACTGTTATCCCATTGCTGCACTCTGTGCTTAGAGATGGAAGTCACTTCAAAAAGCCAGAAGAGTTTTATCCAGAACACTTTCTTGATTCGGAAGGAAATTTCAAGAAGAACGAAGCCTTCATCCCATTCTCTCTTGGTAAGGCTATACACAAAGCAAACAAGTTTGGGAGAAAACAGCATGGATGGTACATGGATGTTATCCATGACTTCCATGGCCCATACAGTAAAAAGACCACTCTTGAGTTTTGATTCCGGGCACACAACTCCCACACAGACCAATGATGATACTCACTAGAGCAGGGGTCCCCAACCACCGGTCTGCGGACCAGGACTGGGACGTTGGGGGTTCTTTGCCGGTCCATAGATTGGCCTCAGTCTTAGCTGGATACATTGCGCTAGGCCATGTTGCTATGGTAACGTGTAAACTTTTGGGTAGCACAGCGTCCTGTTGCTGCTAAGGATGCCGCACTACCTGATAGTTTACACTTTACCATAGCAATGTGGGCTAGCGCGAAGTATCCAGCCTCGGTGTTGCTTACCTTACCATCCCGGCAGAGAGTCTTCCCATCCACACGGTGGAGCCCGCATATAACCCCACCCCCATATGACCAAAGGCCAGGCCCGGCCACCCCCACCCCACCCCACCCTGCCGGGCGATCATCTACGGCAGCCGATCCCTGGTGCAAAAAAGGTTGGGGACCACTGCACTAGAGTGTATGGGGCTATAAGAAAAGAATGGGTCAGTGTGCTAGCAGTTAAAAACACAGATGTCACACTGACAAAGGACATGGTCATGTGCATGGGGCTTAGGGAGCAGAGAAAATCTTGTATTTAAGCAACAGACGGGGAATTGCCTTAACATCGGTATAATGAAAGAAATCCCACTGTATGGCCATACTTTGGTAATGTTTATGTTCTTCACCATTTCAGCATTATGTGACTTCACATGTCAGGGCAAACATATACATGGTATTACTAGAGCAGGCACTTGGGGGAAGAAGAAATTGCTGACTTAATGGATGCTACACCACTGTCCAAAAGTTTGTACAAGAAATAAAAAGTCATAGCTATAAGGGAGAAATATGAAGAATGAGCACTAATCTCATCTGCCCGCTTGCAGATTGGTCAAGGTCCAAACAAAAGCAGGGCCTAGAGAAATAGCTAAGGCAGTATTCTCCTCTGTCTATGCATGTCCTTGGATGAGAAGAGGTCTGGCATAGGTATTGTACTCAGCCAGGCCTCCAACCCTTCACAAACTGAGCTGTTGATATGCCAACACAGGGAATGCTCTCCTGGTTGACCATAGTGTTATAATATCATAATATCTTTCTATTTTATTCAGGTAAGAGAAGTTGTCCTGGAGAAACCCTGGCAAAAATGGAGCTCTTCCTGTTCTTTACAACCCTACTACAGAACTTCACATTCCAGGCCCCACCTGGTGCAGAGCTGGACTTCACACCTGCTCTAGGGTTAACTAATGCCCCATTACCCTACAAAATGTGTGCAATTCCTCGCAGATGAGATATGGCTATCGCTGGAAATAACCCAGGATTTTGTTAATCTAAGAATTTTCCAAGTGTATTAGTTTTGTCCACATACTTATTTATGTATACAAGTTATATATATTATATAATGTGTGATATTTCTTTATGACCATGTGGAATTTTACAAAGAAATATTAAATTTTCTTTGTTTTTTTATTATTCTAGTTGACTGTTCTAAGATATCATGGAGTTGAAATGTTTCAAAGTTTTTTTTTTATATATTTTTTTTTTATTTATAAACATTTTCCAAATAAGGAAACGTAATAGCTTACAGTATATCAGGTCGGTACTCAGGCTAATATACCTTTAAAATTACAGTCATAGTAGCTGTAAGGAGACTTAGATATTATGGCATTATGGCCCTACAGTATCTGTGTTTTTTTCCTTTTCTCTAATCAAGTCACAGGGTGGCCATTAACATTAGATGTACTGTATTTCGGACAACCATCTAATGTGTATGAGGGCCTCTCCACTCCAAAACCATTGGGCATACTGGATTTCATCATACTTGATTCTTTTGCTCTTGGGAGATAAGATCCTGCCAGAGCTGTCCGGTAGCGGCCGAGCATGCATACATATAGAGGGATAGGAAGAATCTGCTATCATGTGAATGACTGTCTGGTGGGCAGGTATGTCATGTATTTGGCCACATAAGACTAAAAAGTCTATTTATTATCTTGCTCTCTACTTACTTCAGGAGCATAGTAGAGCTAGCACCTGTTAATATCTTCCCTTCTAGTAGCCTTCTCCTCCCATCTCCATAGACTGCTTTGTTTAATGTACAGATCTGTACTCACTTAACTGAACTCCAGTCTGGTTAAAAGGAGTGTCACCAGAAAATGATCAATTTTTTAAACCAAGTTTTTATCTTAAAAAATATTTGATTATTTTTGTTTTTAATTTTCCATCTCACTATCTGTATTTTTTTTTTTTTTTAAGTACCATATCTTCCAATTTTCACTGTAGCCACTAAACCTAATAATAGACTGACACTTGCCAAATCTGTAGAGGTTTTTTTGCTGCAGTCACCTCATTTACATCAGAGGCAAGACAGAGAGTATAACAATAGAATGTCTGTAAAGCTCTCCCATACACCTCAATAAGTCAGCTCCAGGCTACGGCTGTCTATGGCCATGACTATGCTGTAAAACATATTATTAAATGCTGTTAACAGAGCAAAGGAGAAACTCAGGCAAGAGGTCAGTCCCCATAACCATGTGCAGAAAATAGAATAATAATCTACAATCAAAAAATAAAAACAAATTAGAAAAAAGTGATGTATTTCAATAAATCAAATGATGATATATTACTTTTAAGCTGAAATCTAATATATGATCCCAAAAAAAACTGTAACTGGTGTTCTCATCCAATGGGAAAGACATGAAGAGCCTAGAGTTCTAAATGGGGGACATGGATTGAACATGCTGCTGCTATAGTAGGTCAGTAACCAAAGGAATAGAAAGTAAATGTGTGATTTCATCTAAAAGCCAACTTAGCTTGTAGACTAACAACCCCTTAGTTAGCTTTAGTAGCGAGTTGGTAGTTCGCTTCGGAAGAGTTCAGACATGCTTGAGAGCAGCTTAGCTCTCTGGTTCGTGGTAGATCAAACCCTTAGACAGGCTGTCCCTCAAAATTGGGCTCCAGAAACTTGAAGAAGAAACCGTGGAAAAACGGACTTGGAACTTGGGCCTCTCCATATTTGCCATGGTAGATAGGGACAGAGAATTAGATGAGGGAGTGAAGAGCATACACCACTTCCATCCATGTATGTAGAGTGCCTTGTGTGAAAATATTCTTGCTTAAGAGACTGTGCCTCCATGTTTCTTATAACTAAAAGATTCGCCTAAGTAAACTGTGCCACAAACATTGTCTGTTCAATTGTCACTGTGTCTCCTGTGTCTAACTTGCACTATACATCAAAGGCACCCCAAAACACCAACAGCCAGGGGAAGTACCCCAGGGAATACCACGAGTAATGCCTGTTCAATTGCCATTGTGACTCCTGTGTCTTACTTGCACCATACATCAAGGGTACCCCAAAACACCAACTGTCAGGGGACCTACACCTCGGATTGTCCTGGGGGGAATCTCTAATATCAATTCCACTGTTGCAGCCCTCTTATCACTGTAGCACCCTATGGCCTGCCTCCTGCCAAAACCACCACAACCAGAGTAGGAGTAGCCACCATCTTCAGTCTCCTCCACTGCACCATCTCCACATCGCATCCTCTTTACAGTGCTATACAATGGTACCGATATAATGAATCTAATATTGGTAATGCATGTCACAGATAATATTAGAGAAGAAAGTGAGGAGAAAAGGAAAAGGTGCAAAGTCTATTATATAATTCTAGAACCAAAGATAAAATAGGATGTTTTCTCCTCACCCAGATTCTGCATAGAGTTAGGGCACTAATGGTGTCCACTGTGAAGTGGAGACAACCATAGCATCGGCAGAATGTATATTGATGGTCACATACCCTAGTGGAAGATACAAGTTCTGAGGAGTGGTCAGTAGGTGGAGGATATATGAGACCAGTGTGTAATAAAAGCAGTCAGAGTAAATAGATAGCTAGAATCTATTGATAATAATGTGAGTTCTTTTGGACGTCTCAATACTCTCAGAAGAGTCTCTGTCTGCCAAATGTGTGTCAAATAATGGGATCTGCACTTTCTCATTATCATCATCATGGGTCTTCAGGTAAGCGGCATTTTCATAACAGAGGAGAGGTAGGTCTTTGCAGTGGTTGCAGGTAGGGAGTCTCTTACCATGGTTATGGCGGCTGGAAGAATGGCTCAGTCTGGGACTAGAACACTCTTAGAAATTGGAAGGTGTCTTCCAGAGCCATTGGAGTTGTCACTAAAAACTTTAGTCAGTTTTTCCTCTTAAATATGTGAAAGAGTTCTCTCATTGTTATGTGGCCCCTATTTTTGTTGGCTTTGTTAAGTAATGGATTTATCAGTCTTCGCATGAAACAGATGCAGAAGAGGCATCAGGTACATACCTTTCCTCTTGGCTGGGCATGTGTGTTAAATAGTTTTTCAAGACACCATTGTTTTGCGATATTGTATCCCAAAGTGTTTATTTGCAGCCAACCTGTGGTTCTGTTGTCCATTCCAGCCTTTCAAGAGTTAAGTTAGAATATTATGATCTATAGTGTTAAATTAGTTTCATAAAAATTGGAGTCCTTAACCAAATTTCAGTTGAGCTAAGAGTGGACATACAAATCTCAGCTCCATTTTAAAACTCCTTGGCAAAATCTTAATTTCCTGGGAAGCATTTCTTGAAAGCAAAAATATTGCAAGTTATGAGAATTAGTATATTTGGAGTTAGGAAGGATTTTTTGTTCCTGGCAATTGCCATGGATTTTTTTTTTTTTTTTTTTGCCTTCCTCTGGATCAACATGGTAGGTTTATAGTTTGGATTTGTCAACTACAGTATATTACTATGTTTGTGGAAATGTAAACTGTTTGTGATGGGGCAGAGATTCAATCCCAGCTACTGCCCTAGACCAAGGCTTATCTCCTTCAGCACAATAGAAGACCACTGAAATAAGACATATTTGTGCAAGAATGCTGCATACTTACTACCAATGCAGTTTCCATATGAAGATCTGCATCAGCCTGATGGAGTCACAAGGTGGTAGGGGCACAAGAGATTGGTTTCCCACAGCACCCATGGTAGTGTACATATCTATGTACACTGCCAGATACACCCTTTTAAGTTCCAGGTGTGCTGGTTCTTGGTGGGATGGGGATGATGGGATGAGACCTTGGAGAGATAGACAGCAATAGACAGTAGCCACTATATTTTTTCATGCACTCTTCTTGCCCTTCCTACCCCTTTACTTTGTTCATACACATCTAACAATAGTCAGTATCATAGATAGATAGATAGATAGATAGATAGATAGATAGATAGATAAATACTGTGAGAGTACTGTGCAACTGTTTTAGGGAGGTGTGAAAAAATGCAGTAAAGTAACAATGCTTTAAAAATAGAGGTATTAATAGTTTATGATGGTCAGTTAACCACATGCAAAGTGATGAACAAAGAGGATTCTAAATAAAATCAGCATTTGGTGTGAGCTTTGCCCTTTGGAGGAGTCCTGGAAGTGATGATATTCCCCCCACAGATATAGCCCTGATCTCATCATCATCCAGTCTGTCTGGGATGACATGAAGAGACAGAAGGATTGGAGTAAGCCTACATCCACAGAAGATCTGTGCTTAGTTCTCCAAGATGGCGGGAACAACCTCCCTGCCCAGTTCTGCCAGAAACTGTCTGCACGTGTAACAAGAAGAATTGATGGAAGGCAAAGGGCAAAGGTCACACCAAATAATGATGGGATTTACATTTCTCTTTTCTTCATTCACGTCATTTTGTTAATTGACAAAACAAAAGACTATTAACACTTCTATTTTTGAAAGAATTCTTTGCAGCATTTTTCCTTAATTTTGAGATGCTTTGTCTCAAGACATGTCTATGTTTGGCAACCTATTGGTTATTTATTTTAGACTGGCAATGATTTTTCTAACATGTATTGAATTTGTCAGTAGCTAAACTCTGGAGGGTTATTTACTGCCACTTTGATCTGTGACCTAGCATTTACTCTAGTGACCTTTGCACTATGGAATACTCTTATCCTTCCCTCTGCAGTTATCAGCATGTATAGCATAGGTGACAAACCTGTTTGACGAGAACCTATACTGTACAGTCACACAACAAACTGAGCTATTTAAAGATCCTTATTTGGTATAAGACTAGTAAAACTTGTATTCTAGTCACATGAGAATTCTCACTGTTTATCTACAGAAATGGGAGAATTAAAAAAAATAATGTTTCTGCATTCAATTTTCAATGTGACATTGAAAGTGACTGACTCCCTTTAAATATACAGTCATATGAAAAAGTTTGGGCACCCCTATTAATCTTAATCATTTTTAGTTCTAAATATTTGGGTGTTTGCAACAGCCATTTCAATTTGATATATCTAATAACTGATGGACACAGTAATATTTCAGGATTGAAATGAGGTTTATTGTACTAACACAAAATGTGCAATATGCATTAAACCAAAATTTGACCGATGCAAAAGTATGGGCACCTCAACAGAAAAGTGACATTAATATTTAGTAGATCCTCCTTTTGCAAAAATAACAGCCTCTAGTCGCTTCCTGTAGCTTTTAATCAGTTCCTGGATCCTGGATGAAGGTATTTTTGACCATTCCTCTTTACAAAACAATTCCAGTTCAGTTAAGTTTGATGGTCGCCGAGCATGGAGCCAAATTATCCCACAGATGTTCAATGATATTCAGGTCTGGGGACTGGGATGGCCATTCCAGAACATTGTAATTGTTCCTCTGCATGAATGCCTGAGTAGATTTGGAGCTGTGTTTTGGATCATTGTCTTGCTGAAATATCCATCCCCGGCGTAACTCAAATTCCTCACTGATTCTTGTACATTATTCTCAAGAATCTGCTGATACTGAGTTGAATCCATGCGACCCTCAACTTTAACAAGATTCCCGGTGCCGGCATTGGCCACACAGCCCCAAAGCATGATGGAACCTCCACCAAATTTTACAGTGGGTAGCAAGTGTTTTTCTTGGAATGCTGTGTTTTTGGACGCCATGCATAACGCCTTTTGTATGACCAAACAACTCAATCTTTGTTTCATCAGTCCACAGGACCTTCTTCCAAAATGAAGCTGGCTTGTCCAAATGTGCTTTTGCATACCTCAGGCGACTCTGTTTGTGGCGGCTTTCAGAAACGGCTCTCGCATCACTCTCCCAACAGCTCTCCTTGTGCAAAGTGTGCTGTATTGTTGAGCGATGCACAGTGACACCATCTGCAGCAAGATGATGCGCAGCTCTTTGGAGGTGGTCTGTGGATTGTCCTTGACTGTTCTCACCATTCTTCTTCTCTGCCTTTCTGATATTTTTCTTGGCCTGCCACTTCTGGGCTTAACAAGAACTGTCCCTGTGGTCTTCCATTTCCTTACTATGTTCCTCACAGTGGAAACTGACAGGTTAAATCTCTGAGACAACTTTTTGCATCCTTCCCCTGAACAACTATGTTGAACAATCTTTGTTTTCAGATCATTTGGGAGTTGTTTTGGGGGGCCCCTGAGGCCCCCCTTCGGGGGGGAAAAAAAAAGGGGAAAAACTTGGAATTGGGCCCCTAAAAAACCTTTTCTTTTTTGGGGGAACCCGGGGGTGGGAAAATAAAAGGGGGGGGGGGGAAAAAAAAAAAATTGGGGGTTTTGTAAGGAAAAAAAAAAGGGGGGGGGAAAAAAAAAAAAAAAAAAAAAAAAGGGAAAAAAAAATTTGGGGGGGTTAAATTTTTGTTTAAAAAAAAATGAAATTTTTTTTTAAAAAAAAAAAAAAAATTCAAAAAAAAAAAAAAAAATTTGTGTTTTAAAAATAAAAAAAAAAAAAAATGAAATGGCTGTTGCAACCCCAAATATTTAGAACTAAAAATGATTAAGATTAATAGGGGTGCCCAAACTTTTTCATATGACTGTAGCATTAACTCCAAAAAGGGACGAAAAATATTGAAATAAATGCAGGAACTGATGTAATAATATAGAAAGACAATGAAAGGAGGGAATAACTGGTTTAATCCAGAGAAGAAAAATCCTATCTATGCAGTGACATAATGTTTCTACACCTGCCTGAGTCAAATTACATGGATGAAGTCAGCATAGGTGTACATATTATCTCGGAGTTGGCAACACCCAGTTCATTCATAGAGCGAGAGAAGATTGAGCAGGCTGTGCTCTCTACACTCCATGGTATGTTTGACCTTAGATCCTTTGAGTTCCCATTCGGAGGAATTTTTTTTTTATTTTTAGCAGCAAAATGAGGGATCACCAATAGAGTTCACCTGGAAAACCACTGTCATGGCTGTATAACTAGGATGAATGCATTCCTATCAGACATTTATGGTATCTATTAGAAATGTATGACTTATAATATCTATATGCTGTGGCTATATGAAGGAAGACATTCTACTGGAAGTGACAATTATTGGGAACACTCTGATGGTACTTATTTGTATGGGATACTTTTCTGATACTATATCTTAAAGTCAGCTGACTTTGTTACATGAGTCACTGTGATAGTACTAGAAGTCCTTCAGCTATCCTTATGAAGTAACTGCTTTTACTGATGTGTGAGGTTTCTCAAATATGTCTAGAATTATTCTTAACGGTCTTCTCTACCTCTGCATAACTGATGGAATGGAACTGATGTGACATGTGCTGCATCACAGTGGTTGTGTTGTGAATTGCAGCCTTTCAAGGATTTTTTCAGCACGGCACAATCTTGTTTTAAAGGGAGTCTATCATTCGCAAAAACAGTTTTAAGCTAATGGCATGTTGGAATGGCCTTTAAAAGGGCTATTCTTCTCCTACCTTTCCTTGCTTTCTTCTCCCTGCCGATTCCAAGATAATTTGTTTCTTCATGTATATAAAATAGCACCACAGAGCACCTGGGGCGTACCTTCTCTTCTGCGAGCACCCATCGCGTCATCACTTCTTACAGCCCCTTCGGCCGTTACGGTGACTCCCCTCTTGACCTTCTTTCTTCTTAATAGCCTAATTGACTACAACGTTAAAATCATCTTGGAAAACAGAAATCTGATACAAGGGGGCATTCTGTTTTTCTGTTAACATTGAAGTCAACAATGATAGATACAAATGGAGAGTCTTACAATTGTATCTGTCCAGTAGTGTGAACACAACCATAAAGTGTACCACCAGTTATAAACAACTTTTCAGAAATGAATAGTACAGGTTAATATATGAAACATTGTAATATATAAAGAAAACAAATGTAGAGTAACTAAACGTGCTCAAATATACTATCAAAGAGAAAAAAATAACAAACTAGCACTAATACCTAAAATATAACCTTTAATAATCTGATTAAAAAGTGTACAATGCACTACAAAGAAAATGACGTCTGTATTGTTGCTGCATATGGCATTAAGCAGACAACAGCACATAAGTAGCTTTCACAATATCCATAAAGCCTCTGTTTGAAAAACAGCTAAACTAAGTGTTCACTAATCAGCAGCATGTGAGTGGCTTTATCACAAGGTCAATAGAGCCCCTGTTTGAATAGATCTATCTTAAGAGGCTTAACAAAATGTAAACACAGCCCTTGTTTGTATAAAGATAGCCTCTAAGAGGTTTATAACAATGTCCACACAGCCCCTGTTTGTATATAGCTATCCTCTAAGAGGCTTATCTCAAAATAAACACAGCCCCTGTTTGTTAAAGCTATCCTCTAAGAGGCTTTAGCAATGTAAACAGTGCCCCTATTTGTATAAAACTATCCTCAACGCGTTTCCCCCAGAGATAAGCAGGGTTCATCAGGAGAAGGTAAAGATAAAGATAATATCAAGCTTACTGAGATAATTTGCAGTAATAACTGCAGTTCCCAGTGTCCTGATGGTGGATAGCTTTAACAAACAGGGGCTGTGTTTATTTTGAGATAAGCCTCTTAGAGGATAGCTATATACAAACAGGGGCTGTGTGGACATTGTTATAAACCTCTTAGAGGATATCTTTATACAAACAAGGGCTGTGTTTACATTTTGTTAAGCCTCTTAAGATAGATCTATTCAAACAGGGGCTCTATTGACCTTGTGATAAAGCCACTCACATGCTGCTGATTATTGAACACTTAGTTTAGCTGTTTTTCAAACAGAGGCTTTATGGATATTGTGAAAGCTACTTATGTGCTGTTGTCTGCTTAATGCCATATGCAGCAACACTACAGACGTCATTTTCTTTGTAGTGCATTGTACACTTTTTAATCAGATTATTAAAGGTTATATTTTAGGTATTAGTGCTAGTTTGTTATTTTTTCTCATTGTAATATATAAAGAAATATGTTTCCCTCTCCATTTTTCAGGCAGTTATTTAGTCTATAAAGAGAGGGGAGGGGAGATAGAAAAGACACCCTATACAATTGTAGCTCCTACTCTCTGCTACTATGTATACTTTTAACACTGATAGTACACAGAATTAGGCAATTAATTGATTAACCAGCCAACAAAAGGATCCTAAACCACCCCTCCCTTCTCCATAGAGCTCTGTGTATGAGGCTCAATATGGAGAGAAGAATCTTATGTAAACAAGCAGTCAGATTGACGATAAGGAGGAGGAGAGCGTCTTAAAAAGTGGAGAAAGAAACCAATCTCCTTAATAAAATATCATTTCATTTCTGAAAAGTTGTTTATAACTGGAGGTATGTTTTAAAGTTTGCTCCAACTGTATATTTGAGTTAAGTGTCATTTTCTGGATTGTGTCCCATGGGCATCTCCAAAAAAATTCAGCAGATGCAGGTTAGCAAATGAGCAAAGACTAGGATCTGCAAATCAGTAAACATAGTAAAGGGTAAGGCATGGGCTAAAGTACATGTTGGAGAGATAGTTGTCATGACTGCATGCATTCCTATAAGACTGTATCTGGCCACATGGTGTACTGTCATGAGAAGATAATACATGTTCACATGCAACACACAGTTTGTTCAGACAGGCTTACACTGGGGAAAAAAAGTATTTAGTCAGGGACCAATTGTGCAAGTTCTCCCACTTAAAAAGTTGAGCGAGGCCTGTAATTGTCATCATAGGTAGACCTCAACTATGAGAGACAAAATGAGAAAACAAATCCAGAAAATCACATTGTCTGATTTTTAAAGAATTTATTTGCAAATTATGGTGGAAAATAAGTATTTGTACTTTGTTATATATCCTTTGTTGGCAATGACAGAGGTCAAACGTTTTCTGTAAGTCTTCACAAGGTTGGCACACACTGTTGCTGGTATGTTGGCCCATTCCTCTATGCAGATCTCCTCTAGAGCAGTGATGTTTTGGGGCTGTTGCTGGGCAACACGGACTTTCAACTCCCTCCAAAGGTTTTCTATGGGATTGAGATCTGGAGACTGGCTTGGTCAGTCCAGGACCTTGAAATACTTCTTACGAAGCCACTCCTTCGTTGCCCTGGCGGTGTGCTTGGGATCATTGTCATGCTGAAAGACCCAGCCACGTTTCATCTTCAATGCCCTTGCTGATGGAAGGAGGTTTGAACTCAAAATCTCACGATACATGGCCCCATTCATTCTTTCATGTACACGAATCAGTCGTCCTGGTCCCTTTGCAGAGAAACAGCCCCAAAGCATGATGTTGCCCCCCCCCCCCCATGCTTCACAGTAGGTATGGTTTTCTTTGGCTGCAACTCAGAATTCACTCTCCTCCAAACATGATGACTTGTGTTTCTACCAAACAGTTCTACTTTGGTTTCATCTGACCATATGACAATATTCTCCCAATACTCTTCTGGAATGTCCAAATGCTCTCTAGCAAACTTCAGACGGGCCTGGGGGGGACACGTCTGGCACTGAGTCCCTGGCGGCGTAGTGTGTTACTGATGGTAGCCTTTGTTACGTTAGTCCCAGCTTTCTGCAGGTCATTCACTAGGTCCCCCCGTGTAGTTCTGGGATTTTTGCTCATTGTTCTTGTGATCATTTTGACCCCACGGGGTGAGATCTTGCGTGGAGCCCCTGATCAAGGGAGATTATCAGTGGTCTTGTATGTCTTCCATTTTCTAATTATTGCTCCCACAGTTGATTTCTTCACACCAAGCTGCTTGTCTATTGCAGATTCAGTCTTCCCAGCCTGGTGCAGGTCTACAATTTTGTTTCTGGTGTCCTTCCACAGCTCTTTGGTCTTCACCATAGTGGAGTTTGGAGTGTGACTGTTTGAGGTTGTGGACAGGTGTCTTTTATACTGATAACAATGTCAAACAGGAGCCATTACTACAGGTAATGAGTGGAGGACAGAGGAGCCTCTTAAAGAAGAAGATACAGGTCTGTGAGAGCTAGAAATCTTGCTTGTTTGTAGGTGACCAAATACTTATTTTCCACCATAATTTGCAAATAAATTCTTAAAAAATCAGACAATGTGATTTTCTAGATATGTTTTCTCGTTTTGTCTCTCATAGTTGAGGTCTACCTATGATGTCAATTACAGGTCTCTCTCGTTTTTTTAAGTGGGAGAACTTGCACAATTGGTGACTGACTAAATACTTTTTTTCCCCACTGTATGTCTGAAACAGGTAGAAATACTAGGGGAGACTGGAGTAGATTTATCATGCCTCGCCCACCAGTGTTCTGGCGTACAGGTCATGAAAAGTCACAAATCCAGGCTTGCACAAAAATATGTGACCTTTTTACATTTTTTGTTGCCATTGCTACTTCCCACTGGCCCTTACAGATTTATGATCAGCTTACTTAGGTAGCTGATCCCTAAAACCTATGCAAGCTACACAGTGGTGTAAATTTCAATGTAGGCAGCCTGGTGGGATGGTTTACCAGATTAATGAGGCAGTGTTTGACGCCTCACAAATTCGGTGCACCCCTTGCCAGTACAAATGTATGAAGAATGGCATTGAAAACACCAGTCTTCACAAATCTGTCCCATTGGCTCTAATAATTCAAATTTTCCCCACTTAAAATACATTACATAGTGGTATGTTTCCTTAAAGGGGTTGTCCAGCCACAGCAAGCTACCCCCTATCTGTCTGAGGAAGCTGAGTAAGCATTCGGCTATCTCCAGCAGTTCCCATTCAAATGAATGGAGTGGCGCTTGTTGTACAACAGGCACCCTGGTCATAACTGGGGTGTAAAACACTATGGCTCTCTTGATCTGTGGGGGTCTCAGCAGTGGGACACCTACTGATCAGCAAGTCACGCCCATTCCTGTGGATAGGGGGTAACTTACTGTGGCTGGACCCTTTTAATGGTTTGTCGCATCAAGATAACTACTATCCATATGCCATAGGGATTATTAAAGAAGGCTCCTGGTCTTGTCTTTTCACTGGACTTAGTGACATTTTAGTACATTAAAAATTTGTAGATCCAACTGGTTGGCTTTGTATCAGTTATCCAGGAATGACGGATCCAGGATGGAATATTAAGACACATTATTAGAGGATGGAATATTAAGACACATTATTAGAGGATGGTATTACTTCTACTATATAGCTGGAGAAAGGATCTATCATTAAAGGGGTTATGTGTGGTAATTGAAAGTTGTGACAGTACACTCACTGCTCTGGATAACCACCCACACTTATATAGACGAGGATCCTCGATTATTCCATTTACAGCAGGACTGTGAAGTCAGTAAGCCAAATCTCCATTTTTCCACAGTCCGACTCAAACTCTGACTCTTGCTCTGACTACAATTCCTTCATAAAAGGCTGACAGCCACTGTCAGACAGAAGCAGTAAAAATCCTCTAATTCATTAAAAAGGCAGTGATTGAATTCCTTTGATAGTACATATGAAACAAACTATATATCTAATTATACAATATTAGTAGTTATATCATATTATTTAAAGGAACTAAGAATTTTATTCTGGATCCAGAGTCAGAGTGGGTAACTTTTTTCAGACTTTGAATCCACCCAAAACTGGCCCAACTCCTACTCAACTACCATTCCACATCCTTGATTTCCAGAGTATAGCAGGGTGCAAGAAGTCTCTGCTCTGCCTCTTCTGCCAGCACTTCTGCTCTCTGTTACGTCACTGATTCTGCTCTACTCCTGTTGATTGTGCATAGAGTAGAGTGAAGTCATAGAGAGCCATATCGTCAGCAGGGGAGGTTGAGCGCAGATACTTACTGCACCATGTTACTGAGAGACCCACATCTATATGACATAGGCTGATTATCCAGGGCAGCAATTATACTGAAAACCTTTTTTTTTCCCTACATAATCCCTGCAGCTCCACCTCCCTCCTCCCCTTCTGTATACAGTAAATATTGCAAATGACATAGAGCATGCCCACAGCTCTCTCCTATAGAAGGCAATGGGGGAATTTATCAAGCCTTTTGCACATTTTTTCTTCGAATTCTGTGCTTTTTTTTTTTTTTTTTAAAGCTTTTCAAGGTGTGAGCAGAATTTATAATTTTTTTTTCCTATTTTCATGTCTCTTAGTGCACAATAAAATGTCATACCTATTTTTCAAAGATAAGACTATGGTCCATAGTAATAAAGGGTAAAGTTCTTATGTCGTGTTTTTAATCTCAGTGTTTACCTTTGTTCTCATATAAGTTTAATTTTATAGGTTTTCCAGTCATGTTGCCCATGGATCCCGTTTCAATTTTACTCTTCACTGTTGTCTTCTTAATTATGGTCAATGTGTTGAGCAACAGAAAAAATGACAAGTTCCGGAATTTTCCTCCAGGACCTAAAACCTTACCGATCATTGGGAATATGCACATGATCGACATATTAAAACCCCATAAATCCTTTGTAGAGGTAATAACAATTCATGAAGAATTCCCCCTCAAATCATACAACCTCCAACAACCAGGCTTTGAGTTGGTTTTCTCCATAAAGTTCATGAAATTATGTTTGGCTGTAGGAAGAAGAAGAAGAGAAAAGATTAACTGA
This sequence comes from Leptodactylus fallax, assembly GCA_947044405.1. Taxonomy (NCBI): domain Eukaryota; kingdom Metazoa; phylum Chordata; class Amphibia; order Anura; family Leptodactylidae; genus Leptodactylus; species Leptodactylus fallax. The sequence goes on from CAMRHE010001230.1 coordinate 118,512, forward strand.
AGGTTTAATATTTACTGGTGATGTTTTATGAGAACTTTTATGGTGATGTTTTTGTGAAACTTTTTGTTTGTGCTATTTGGCCTTTTTCTTGTATTTTGATATGTCTTAGGCCAGTGATGGCGAACTTTTTAGAGACCGAGTGCCCAAAACTGTAACCCAAAGCCTACACTGCGGATCGTGGCCTACACTGACAGTCTTCAGCTGTATGTGCATTTGCACATACAGCTGAAAGAAGCAATCGCTTACTAACTGGGAATCCAGTACCAGATTCCCCATTAGTGAGCGATCATGGCGACGACGCGCGTGCCAACTGAGAGGGCTCTGCGTGCCCTCTCTGGCACACGTGCCATAGGTTCGCCATCAGTTGTGGAAATGCAGCTTTTTTTGTTGCAGATTTTGTTGTGTTTTTTGAGCCAAAGACAAGGGTGGCTACAAAAGGAATGGGAAATATATAGGAAGTTCTTATACTTCTACCTTCTGCTCAATCCAATCTTGGCTTTGGCTCAAAAAACCGCAACAAAATCTGCAACAAAAAAAGATGCGTTTCCGGAACGTGGGGCCTTAGCCTCAAAGGAGTTTTTCCTATACATGTTAGAAGGTTCCACAACATAGGAGTTAAGCAAACTCTAGTTCCCTGCACACCCAGGCAGCAAGGGAAATTTGGAAAGGGAAACAGTGCTAAATCAGCCTTGCGGCACCTTTATTCTCAGAATTGTAAGGGTTTTAGAGATCTGACCTGCATTTTTTATGAATTGATGACATATCCTAGCCATATACCATCACTTTAAAACCATTTCAGAATAGTCATTCAAATCAATGGTTTGTATATTGCAGTCAGGACAGATCCTCAAGAGCAAGAGACACTTTTTGTTTCCACTCTTCACCCTGGCCAAGAAATAAGGATCTGGAACAGAAGATCACCTTCTGTTATCTTAGGATTTCTTAATATGGTATATGAAAATTATTTTTTATAATTTGAGAATCCCTATTGTACCCACGTCCATAAAGACAATAGCTTGTTAATATTGTATGGTTTATAGTAGATGCTATTTTCACTTGCAATGCCAAATGTTTCCATGTGGTGTGCTGTTCAAACTTTTCCACATGCTGTGCAGTGAAAACATTTCCTGTAAGACCAGCATGAAATATAAAGCAGGATAATACAAGCATGTCCACACTTAACTGATCTCCAGTTTGGCCACTCAGACCCTCAGGAAGTCTATAAGGATTAGATGGGCGAACCTCACAAGATTCATTTCAGGAATATTTATGATATTTGCTGGGAAAGGTGAAGGCCAAAGTTGATTCTTATACTTTGGGGTGTCTTCAGGCCCCATAGCACAATAATTGGAGGCCATAGAAGGTGTATAAAAATAAATACATAACTTTTCCTGAGCTTCACTGCAGCATTCATCAATATATCAGTTCTCTACCTGGACCTTCCACCATGTCTTCTGGCCACCATGTCGCCGCTGAGGGCTGTAATGGGGCCTCAGTGGTCACTTCTGGGGCATTAATGTCATCGTTGCTGAAGGATGATGTGACAAAGCCCAGAAAAGTTGGGTGTTTTTTTTTTTATATATATATATTGACACAGCTTCCATGGCCTCTGATTATTATACTCTGTGGCCTCTGTGTATTAATGAGTGGTCAATCCCAAAATTTTCAGGTTCAGCCAAACCCAACATTTTTGGAAAATTCCTAACAATTTTGGTACCAACCAGTTCATCCATCTCTAGTAGCAGCATGTTATCATTGGCCTAATGTAATAAAACATAATATTCCTCTCAATTATAAGAGGATTATTATTACATTTGGTGGGTATTCAAACCATTGTGATAGCTGGTTTACTGCCCAATACTGGCTGGAATATATGGGTATTATAACAAAAGTTTGCCCTTCAGTGGTAGAATATTTAAGACATTTATAAGCTTTTTACTTCCTTGCTGTTCTTTTAGATGTCTAAGAAGCATGGCACAGTATTCAGCGTCCATTTGGGACAGATGACATTTGTTGTTCTATGTGGTTATGAGACGGTGAAAGATGCCCTGATCAACCATGCCGAAGAATTTGCTGGAAGACCAGATTCCCCAATAGCTTCTCAAACATCAAATGGATATGGCAAGTATATATTTCTCTACTTATTAATTATCAATTAATTACAATTAATTATCAATTGAAAGGGTCATTTCCTATAAGTATCACTGTCTGATGTATACCTCTATATTTATATGTACAGTACAGACCAAAAGTTTGGACACACCTTCTCATTCCAAGAGTTTTCTGTATTTTCATGACTATAAAAATTGTAGATTCACACTGAAGGCATCAAAACTATGAATGAACACATGTGGAATTATATACTTAACAAAAAAGTGTGAAACAACTGAAAATATGTCTTATATTCTAGGTTCTTCAAAGTAGCCACCTTTTGCTTTGATTACTTTTTGCTCCACATCTTTTTTTACACTTGTACTGTTCGGTCAAAATTGACCGATAGCCTTTTATACTAATCTCCAGCCATCTCCAAGTAAGCCTGCAAAGTATGGCATCAAAATATGGACTCTGTGCGACAGCAAAAGTTCATACGCTGTAAACGTTCAGGTATACATAGGAAAAAACCCTGGAGAAAGAGCTGAAAAAAATCAAGGTATGCGAGTAGTTTTGGATTTGACACATGGACTCAAAGGACGAAATGTTACATGTGACAATTTTTTTACATCACACCAACTGGGGCAGATGTTGCTGAAAAGAAAAATGACCATGCTGGGTACTGTTAGAAAAAATAAGCCAGAACTGCCGCAAAGTATCCTCAGTAAGAGAGACGTTTATAGTTCTACGTTTTATTTTACTGAGGATACAACAGTAGTTTCTTACATTCCCAAAAAACACAAACAGGTCATTCTGATGAGCACAATGCACCATGATAATGCAATCAGTAACTGAGACGACAGAAAGCCAGACATGATTTTACACTGTGACGATACCCACGGCCTCCACCAGCAGTACAACCAGCCTAAAACGGAAACGATGCGCCTTCTGTCCAACATCAAGTAATCACAAATCAAATGTGATATGTTGCAAATGAGCAAAGTACTTATGCAAAAGACATGTAAATTATACTTGTGACGAATGCAAACAGTAAATTTAGCACCTTGAACCTTATTTCACATTTTCTATAGAAAAAACTAGACTGTTTATTTTTTTTTTTTTTTAAATATATTTACATACAGTTTGATGTTATTAGTTATAGTTTACATTTTTATAAAGATTTTTTTTTTGTGCAAATGTACAATATACATGAATAATGCAATAAGGCCATGTAACATTTTTTGACAAAAAAATAAAAATTAAGTTTTTGATTTCATTTTTCATTTGTTTATGAACAACCATGTTCACATACAGTATAATAATGCAAAAGAAATTCAAATAAAACACTTAAATTAGTTAAAAATCCAGACTTTAATAGGCCCGGTCAAAAATGACCGGAACATTATATGTGTATAGTAGAACCGAACAAAACAGCAGGATTAAGGTAACAAGTTTGGAGATTAAAACAGTCCTGCAAGAGGAAGAAGGCTTTGCGGTAAGAAGAATCTGACAAGAGGCAACTAGCTTGGCAGTTTCAAACAATTTTCCAATGAAGGCACAGACTTAGTAGTTACACATCATTACTAGGGTTGTACGAATCAGTTTGTAACAAGCTGGGTCTGTAACAAATTTCTTTGCCACCCACAAGCTACTATTTTACCTCGGGGTCTCTTTAGACTCAAGAGTATAGTAGGTGTCATACTCGCCTCTCCTGGGCTCCTCTTCGGGGCCTCTTCTGTACCCTCCTGGTCCTTTGCTTATTATACACTGGGGTCTGAAGAGAGCTCAGAGTATATTAATAACAGCCCCAGTTCAAAACAAACTTGTTGAGTGCAAAATAAACTGCCAGGTGAACAATAATTACAGAGGCACAGATCTTGGTGGTTCTACTCTTTACAGAGGCACACAGCTTGTCACAACAGTACAAAGTCCAAACAGTTGCTGGTAGCGGCAGTACAAAATTCAGTTCTAGCCTACCTATGTATTAGCAGTTGTGCATAGTGTATCCTATCTATCTCGTAGTATGATGAAGAAGTTCACAGTGATTTGTCACACACAGTTTGGCACCTTGGTCTCACACACCAGTACTACTCAATTGCATTTACATTAGGTGTTGACCTTTCTCATAAGTCTCAAAGTGGCAGGACATCATTTCACACTAGTCACAAGCAGTCTTAAGCATTCTTGGGCAGAGACTGTACCACCACTCATTGTGATGGTATGGTGCACCAATTCCTGCACTGCTCATCCCTTGGATGGTGCATCAAAGTGCTACTCTTCTCATTAATCCTATCTAGCTACTGGCGCACAGTTGTAGGTCCATGTTACTTGGGAGCACGCCCAAATAATCCAGTGTGGCTGACCCAAAGGCCAAAGCAGGGGCGTAACTACCGGGGTAGCAGTGGTAGCGACTGCCACAGGGCCCGGAACATTACGGGGCCCGGAGCCCTGTGGCAGTCGCTACCGCGAACCCCACAATCACTGCTATCGTTATACTCCGGGGTCTTTTGAGACCCCGGAGTATAACGATCGGGGGCCCAGGGGAGGTGAGCGAACATAAAAAACACTGTAACTCACCTATCCGCCGCTCCGCAGGCTTCGGGCCTGTTTGGTGACGTCCCAGACGTCAGCCGACGTCATTATGCGTCGCGACGCCGGCCTGGATCGCGCGAGATCCGACAAGATGGCCTTAGTAGCGCACGGGAGTGCACCGGAGCGAGGAAGAGGTAAGTTGCAGTGTTTTTTATGTTTCTATCCTCCCCTGGGACTCCGATCATTATACTCTGGGGTCTGAAAAGACCCCAGAGTATAATAATCGTTCATGGGTGGTCCACTATGGGGCATAATACTGTGTGCAGGGGCCACTATGGGGCAAACTACTGTGTGCAGGGGCCACTATGGGGCAAACTACTGTGTGCAGGGGCTACTATGGGGCAAACTACTGTGTGCAGGGGCTACTATGGGGCAAACTACTGTGTGCAGGGGCCACTATGGGGCAAACTACTGTGTGCAGGGGCCACTATGGAGCAAACTACTGTGTGCAGGGGCTACTATGGGGCAAACTACTGCGTGCAGGCGTCACTATGGGGCAAACTACTGTGTGCAGGGGCCACTATGGGGCAAACTACTGTGTGCAGGGGCCACTATGGGGCATAATATTGTGTGCAGGGGCCACTATGCTGCATAATACCTTGTCCAGGGGCCACTATGGGGCATAATACCGTGTGCAGGGGCCACTATGGGGCATAATACCGTGTGCAGGGGCCACTATGGGACATAATACCGTGTGCAGGGGCCACTATGGGGCAAAATAGTGTGCGCAGGAATGCGGTTTGTGTGTGTGGGGGGTTGGGGGCGGCGGCTTGGGGGGGTTGGGGGCGGCGACTTGGGAGGGTTGGGGGCGGCGGGTTGGGGGGGGGCCCCATGTCAAATGTTCGCCTTGGGGCCCAGCCATTTCTAGTTACGCCACTGGGCCAAAGAGACAATCTTGTGAAGCACCAGAGGGTCAGACAAAAGCATGGTTACATCTAGTCCAAAGGTCCAGGGCAGGCAGAAGAAATACAGAATCATGAAAAGCCAAAAGGTCAAACACAGAAGATCAGCAAGTCAGGTACAGAAATAGTAGCAGAGTCAAGGTCAAGGTCCATATATGGGCCATCAATCAGGAACAGAAAAAGGAAAACAATTAGAAAGCCTTACAGAAACTGGAAGCCATGAACCTATGTAGCTCGGGCAGAGTTCAGAGAAGCAAGTTTTTAAAAAAACATGAGCTGCTGGGGATTGGCTAGGCACACCCTAAACGCTCACATTGCTGAGAGGGACTGTGCACGCACTTTATGGGGGGCTCAGGTGTGTAAGCAGATAGAGAAGCACAGGCTACACAGTGAGAAATCAAAGTAAGCGGGGAATAATGCTTCCTGGGAGTGGTAGTACGATGGTGATAGTTCCCAAGCACACAAGCTTCCCATCAATTCTATCCCCTGTCGATGCCCCCACCTTGTAATAATCCCCCCTTTTGTGCCACAGCCTCCTCTACAGTATCCCTTTTTGACTATATGCTGCTGACCACCCACATTGTATTCCATTAAAAGGTTATTTTTTTTTTCCTTTCTGACAGTGGAAGGCTGTGCATCATAAATCATCTAACTTCAGTATACAAGAGGGCAAGGGGGAATAAATTGATGTTGCACAGACTTACAGTCATCACAGGAAATCAGAAAGGAGATCAAAGACATTTAATCTGTCTTAAACTCAGGCCCCATTTTGCAGAAAAGTAGCATTATTGTTGCAGATTTTGTTGCGGTTTTTGAGCCAAAGTCAGGAGTGGAGTTAACAGAAGGGAAATGTCTAAAAGATTCTTTTATATTTCCCATTCCTTTTCAAGTCAATCCTGACTTTGGCTCAAAAAACTACAACAAAATCTGCAACAAAAAAAAGCTACGTTTCCACAACTTGGGGACTTAGCCGTAGTGTGTGTAAGATGACCTGTGGGGATCACTAGCTTTTGGGCCCAGGTACAGATGCAACCCCTATAGTAACGCCAGTGATTCTAACCACAGCCCCACTATAAATCTATAGATCACTGGAGGTGTGCTCATTCATTAATTTACTGTGCAAAACCACTAAAGATTACAAGGCAGCACTCTCCTGTTACTACTATTTATGGGGTACTCTTTGGCACTACAAAGTGTAGGAGCACTGTGTTGGCTTTACTAATTCTATTTTTTTCCTGCTATCAACATGTCATTGTATAGGTGTTTTATTTGTGAACTATTTAACAGCAATATTTATTAGTACAATATGGCCGCATTACTTACAGTATGTGTATAATACATACAGTAGAAAGCTGAGCAACTCTGTAAATCAGAGGTTCCCCAACTTTTTTTTCTCGTAGACCACTTTCAAAATTTTACTGGTTTCGGTGGACCCCTTCTGCTACATTTCTACCATGTTCCCAAAACTCGTCAAAAAATGTGAAGATTAGATCTAATGTAGACCCCTGTCGAGTCTCCCGTGGACCCCTGGGGGTCCACCTGGACCACTTTGGAAATCACTGCTGTAAATAAATAACTTTACTTATCTTGAATTGAATGTGAGTTATAGCCCATAGGTACACTCACAATTCTGCATTTTTTTTTACTGAAAACAGTCAACAAATTTGTTTTCAGACAACCCCCAAAACAAAACAAGCTCCCACTTCTTAACAATTCTGAAACCTCTTGGGAGGTCCTATGCACCAGAAGTGAAATCTGCACCAGTCAGGGACAGTTTTCTGGTGCTAGTTATAGTGAATTTGTCCTGCCCAGAGGGTCCTTTCTCTAGTTTAACTTAATCCCTGCCCTACTTTGCTCATCTTTTTAACAAGTGGCTAGCGTAATGGCAAAACTACAAACTGGTGTGGGTTTTTTTTTACGTAAAACAGTCATGCCCAGAAAATGCATTACTTTTACGACAAAAAACTGTCAGATTCAGTTTAATAAATGCCCCCATGGTATTCGAAGATTGGAATGCTGAGTCTATACATGTTCTATTCTGTAGATAGAAGTCTGTATAGACTGAAAAAGTCACTGAATGTTGAGCTTGATGGACTAACATGTTTGCGGATTTTATTTAGGTGTTATCTTTTCTCATGGAGATAACTGGAAAGTGATGAGAAAATTCACTCTGTCAACATTAAGAGATTTTGGGATGGGAAAGAAGTCAATTGAAAATAAGATCTCTGAAGAATGTGAAAACCTGATGCAGACATTTAGATCTCATGGAGGTAAGGTCATAAAAATATCATAAAACTATCAAATGGAAGTAATGAAAGAAAATTTTGACCCCAAGAGCTTATGATCTAAAACAATATTGCCACAGGATGGGTGATAATTGTTAGACCAGTAAAGATACCACTAGTCACTAGAATGGGGAATCCCAGTCCACTGCCCACCAGGTAATGCATTTGTTATTGTGTGGATATTAGTGGTCGGATGCTCACAATTTCCATTCGCCACAATGGGAAAATCTGGACAAACCCAAGAGTCCAGTCTGTGAAAAAACAGAGCATGCCCTATTTCTTTCATGGCTCACACAGCCGAGAAGCTTGGTCATGTGAATAGGCTATGTTCAAATATTTTGTGTAGCTTCTATGGACATGATAACACAGATCCAGATTCACGATATGAAAGATACCATAAGTGGCAGAGCTTATTGATTTACATTCAAGTCAGTCGGGTGCTTTCATTTTAATGGAAACTATTGTGCTTTTCTCTACAATGGACCACCACAAAAACATGTACCATGCAGAATATGCCTTTTTAGCATTGGACAATAGGCAATATATAACAAAGAATGTCTACACAGTGGCATATACTGGAATATTTATCAGCCGTATAGGTCAGAAAATATTCCCCTGACAAAAAGCTCAAAGAAGATGTGAATAGTGCCTTAGTCCCTTAAGATTGAGATTGAGCATTCTAGGGTATAGGTGCAGTATGAGAGAAGTTGGAATATTGAAATATGAGAAGGAAGGATATAAGATTGCTTGTTTCCTTCTTGATTTTTATTCTAACTCTTACATAGAGATTAGCGAGCCGGTTTTTAATGAGCCAGGTTCATTATGAGTTATCCAAAAATCCAGCCAAAACCGAGATATTTGGGGTTCTCCTTCCACATATCACTGTTAAACTTTGGGGTCTCTCCAGACCCCAGTATATAATGGGTGAAGGACCACAGAAAGTGTACAAAAATAGTAAACACTCAAATTCACCTTCCCTCACCTCTCCTGGACTCCCTTGTGGTGTCCAGTGCACCTTAGCAGGCAACTTCAGTCCTCTTTTGGCCTATTCCGGGCTCCCATGACATCAGTGGCCAAAGGGGATTACTGAGGCCTGCGATTGGGCCTCATCCATGTGCTGCTCATGCACCAGCCGTGCCGTTCAATCAGGGCTTTCGGCTAGCACATGGACGTTTGCAACCGGTCTAAGAGATATTTGGAAACCCTCCACACTTAGACTCACTTGGGGAAAAATGGTGAATTTACTTAATGTGAAATTTCACTCCGTAGTGTACAAACGTAGCCTGGAACGTAAGGCAAAACATTTTTATACTGGGATTACAAAAATGTGTTTTGTGGTAACACTATTTGCCTAGTGTGGCTGCCCATTCACTTTGTATGAAGACGGCCATGCTACATAATTTACGCATTTAAACATTCATCTAGTACATCGAACATTTGCTTGGCCAAGGTTACATCTGTACATTCAATGTAATGGATGATAGGGAGCTTATATCTATCTGTTAGGATAGCAATGGTCCCCCTTTTCTACTGGGCTTCTGTGCAGCTGTACAGGTTGCACATATGGTATGTTGAACTATAGTTAATACCGGTGGCACCATCCTTCGTTTTCTGTACTAAGCAATATCTCTGTATCTCCACAAGTGTCAAATTTTTACCACATCTTTGATTTTTAGGAAAACCCTTTGATAACCAGGTCATCATGAATACTGCTGTAGTCAACATCATCGTGTCCATACTACTGGACCAGAGATTTGAGTATGATGATCCTACAATACTGAAGCTCATAAGTTTAGTTAATGAAAATATCATGATCTTGGAAAATCTTATGGTCAAGGTAAGTTTTTCTAAACATAATATTAGACTTGTATTTTACTGTATCTTGAAGGCCCTGCTATAAAAAGTAATACTGTGAGCAGTCTGTGTGGCCTAAGCATATTACCATGGCCTGCAGCATCTCCAGATTTGTCTCCCATTGAGCACTTCTGGGACATTATTGGTCAGCATTCGCAAAGGGAGCTGCCATTGCTCAGCACTTTACATGTAAAAGATCTATATATAGTCAGACTGGCCCACCAAACTAGCAGAGGATCCTCTAGTAGGCCCAGACTCTAGTACTCAAACATTCAACAGAAGACAACCGTATTTGAAGGTGACTTTGGAGCCATATACCACTAGCGTCTATTTCTAGGGTCTAATATGTTTTATGTGGACAATGATATCCACAAAGATTGCCAAGGAACCCTTGAGGGGCTCAAGGTGATTTGGGTAAGCATGCTTGTAAGATTGACCAGTGGCCTATTATCACTCACCCACTGACCCACATAAAACTAGAGCTAGTCCTGAGGATCTTCGGTCTAGGACACCAAAGTGTAGAGGCCAAGATGTCTCCTTCCTTACCTTTCCTCCTGGCTGGACATGTCCAGATATGTGTTTTATGATATGCTATCTATTCTAGAAGTGTCTATGTGGGGAAAGCCAGGGGTTATATGAATTGACACCTTTCAAGGGTTTTGTTAACATGTGGTGATATTTCATTGGATTGGGTTTATGAGAAATTAAAGTTAAGGATGCGTAGTGCATGCTACATCTGTGTACTTATAAGGCAGGTCAAAAATAAGAATAACGTTTAACTTTTATTCGTAATATAGCTAAAATATATATTTTGGTAAATAAGGACCCATCCAAGACCTCATGACTTGCCGTGCCCATGTCATCACTAAGGCTCAATCACAGCAGCAGTTTCTTCCTGCACATCCAAACATACTAATACGAGTGAAAATAAACTAAAATACAGAACAGCTCTGGTACTTCATATATTGTATTATACATAGATTGACTTGCTCCCCCTGATACATGCTATAGTGGGTATATTTTCACAGAGGATCTGCTCTGCTTCTTTAGCTTTCCTTAATTTACATTGTACTAGGTATGTTTTTCATAAGGACAGGCCATTGTGAATATGGAAGAGTAGAAACCATGAAGATTTCCACAGCATTTACACAGCAGGAAGAGCAGGACGATCTACCAGTCATGGTTGGTTATATTATATGCTAAGGGTACAGTGGGGAAAAAAAAGTATTTAGTCAGCCACCAATTGTGCAAGTTCTCCCACTTAAAAAGATGAGGCCGGCCTGTAATTGTCATCATAGGTAGACCTCAACTATGAGAGACAAAATGAGAAAACATATCTAGAAAATCACATTGTCTGATTTTTTTAAGAATTTATTTGCAAATTATGGTGGAAAACAAGTATTTGGTCACCTACAAACAAGAAAGATTTCTAGCTCTCACAGACCTGTAACTTCTTCTTTAAGAGGCTCCTCTGTCCTCCACTCATTACCTGTAGTAATGGCTCCTGTTTGACATTGTTATCAGTATAAAAGACACCTGTCCACAACCTCAAACAGTCACACTCCAAACTCCACTATGGTGAAGACCAAAGAGCTGTGGAAGGACACCAGAAACAAAATTGTAGACCTGCACCAGGCTGGGAAGACTGAATCTGCAATAGACAAGCAGCTTGGTGTGAAGAAATCACCTGTGGGAGCAATAATTAGAAAATGGAAGACATACAAGACCACTGATAATCTCCCTCCATCAGGGGCTCCACGCAAGATCTCACACCGTGGGGTCAAAATGATCACAAGAACAGTGAGCAAAAATCCCAGAACCACACGGGGGGGGGGGATCTAGCGAATAACCTGCAGAAAGCTGGGACTAACATAACAAAGGCCACCGTCAGTAACACACTACGCCGCCAGGGACTCAGATCCTGCAGTGCCAGACGTGTCCCCCCTGCTTAAGCCAGTACATATCCGGGCCCGTCTGAAGTTTGCTAGAGAGCATTTGGATGTTCCAGAAGAGTATTGGGAGAATGTCATATGGTCAGATGAAACCAAAGTAGAACTGTTTGGTAGAAACACATCTCATCATGTTTGGAGGAGAGTGAATGCTGAGTTGCATCCAAAGAACACCATACCTACTGTGAAGCATGGGGGTGGCAACATCATGCTTTGGGGCTGTTTCTCTGCAAAGGGACCAGGACGACTGATTCGTATACATGAAAGAATGAATGGGGCCATGTATCGTGAGATTTTGAGTGCAAACCTCCCTCCATCAGCAAGGGCATTGAAGATGAAACGTGGCTGGGTCTTTCAGCATGACAATGATCCCAAGCACACCGCCAGGGCAACAAAGGAGCGGCTTCGTAAGAAGCATTTCAAGGTCCTGGAGTGGCCTAGCCAGTCTCCAGATCTCAACCCCATAGAAAACCTTTGAAGGAAGTTGAAAGTCCATGTTGCCCAGCGACAGCCCCAAAACATCACTGCTCTAGAGGAGATCTGCATGGAGGAATGGGCCAACATACCAGCAACAGTGTGTGCCAACCTGGTGAAGACTTACAGAAAACGTTTGACCTCTGTCATTTCCAGCAAAGAATATATAACAAAGTATCGAGATGAACTTTTGTTATTGACCAAATACTTATTTTCCACCATAATTTGCAAACAAATTCTTAAAAAATCAGACAAGGTGACTTTCTCGATTTGTTTTCTCATTTTGTCACTCATAGTTGAGGTCTACCTATGATGACAATTACAGGCCGGCCTCATCTTTTTAAGTGGGAGAACTTGCACAATTGGTGGCTGACTAAATATTTTTTTTTTCCCACTGTATCTGGAGCCTTGTTGTCTGCAGTGACATCTCACATTTGCTGGATAGCATGTGGGGGACGATTGGAAGAGCAAGAGCAAGTACGATGATCGAGGTGATCACATAGATGCTCATTTGAGGAATTAGGAGGCCAGGGAAGTACTTGAAAGTCTTGGTTGTGTTCTTCCAACCACTGTCTGACATTTCTAGCCATGTAACATGTTGCAAATAGCATGTATGGCTGATCTTCAATGATGGATTAATACCCAATTTAGTTCAGAGGGACTTCCACATGGATTAGTGGGCCCAGAAAATGTCATGAAAAATTTCCCCAGGCCATAACGCCATCGCCAGAAGCTTGTGTTCTTACAGCAATGGTTACAGGGTATTTGTTCTATGATGTTTCTTGCATGACAAATCAATGTCCATCCACTTGAAGAAACAGGGAAGGCAACCCCTTATCTGATACAGCCTTGCAAATTGAAGCCTCTTTTTCTGATACATCTTTGTTAGCATGGGTGCAATGACCAGCTGTCTGGTTCGAAGCTCCATTTCGCTGAAAAGTTGTAACCCCCTGGTTCATTTTCATGGGAAGCACTCCATTATAGCGTGTCAGTCGGCTCTTGCACACCTTCTCCAATAATGCAATCTCCCTTTTAAACACACCTCATTTACTTATGACAACTTATATACCCACCAAGCCAGCCCACAATACGTCACTTCCTTCATGGTCAGTGAGCTGCCGATGTTGAAGGCAGGAGGTGGTCATAATAATGTGACTCCACTGTGTATTATATTACATTGACCTGAGAGTTGTTATTTTTCTATTCAGCTGTATAACAGTTATCCCACTCTGATCGGCTGGCTACCTGGAAGCCACAGAAAACTGGCTCAGAATTTCAGAGAAATGCGAGACTTTGTCATGGCCACATTTGTCAAACAGAGAAGAGAGATCGATGTAAATAATCAGAGGAGCCTCATTGATGTTTTCCTGGCTAAGCAACAAGAGGTAACTACAACATTGTGGTACTAAAGGCTTAAACTCACCTAATTTTATTATCAAAGCTATTACTGAGTGTTTTGCTTAGTGTCTATTTGTACTGTAGTTAGACATAGGCGAACCTCTGAAGATTCATTTCATCCTATGTTCGGATGAAGCAAATCTCTGGTTCGTTTTGCTCTGAGCTTGTTCAGATAGAACCAGAAGTGAAATTTTTATACTCTGGGATCTCTTCAGACTGCAGTACATATCACAGTGGCCATTTTAGTTCATCTGACTAATTCCAAATTGTTTGATTTCATTAAAAACCAAAAAAACTTGGAATATTTGGGTCGAATCTGGTTCGTTCACCCATCTCCATTTATAGTGTATAATAATATTAGGGCACACTAAATAGACCATGTGGTCTTTTAATGCCATCAATCATCTAATCCATCTATCTCTGTCATTTTCTATTTTTTATACATGGTGGAAGTAGCCGCCTTCCAATTGGATTTGCCACCTCGACCTGCAAGGGTGAATCCTGTGCTGCTCTGAACTGTACTATACTACTTACTATTTATCTATATCTATTCATCATATAACAGATATATCCGTAATCTACTGAGTCCCAGTTATATATCTGAAACAATGGCTTTCTTGCTTGGTCAGCCATCTTCTTATGCACCTACAGTAGTAGAGGATGCAGGTACAGGAACTAAATGTGGACCTTCTAAACCTCATCTCAGTTTGTGCCAGCTGAACCAGGGTGTGGAATCTAAGGGACTTCCTGGTTTGTACCTTTTAACCTCTATACAGAGGATTTGACTTCGCTGCAGAGAAGGTTGCAACTCTTGTAGTAGTCTTGTGTAGCTTCAGATTTCAAAAAAATGTTAAGCACGACAGGAGAAAGAGAGAACAGGTACCAAGTACCAAGTACGTGCGAGCAATTACACAAGAGAATTGTAGATGCATGAGTAAGGTTGAGGTGAGAAAGAAGAGTAATACAGCAAGGTAGTAACCACCTGCAAGGAAGCACCTCAAACTTTAGGCAGTTGGTGGAATATTTGACTGAGATTTATAGCTGGGCTAAGGAACTCCTCAGAGCAGCTGTTGAGCAACATAGTACAGAATCCAGATACTAAATCTACCTTGATATCGCAAGTAGAAAACATAGTCAGTGTTAGGAGAAGCTGCAGCTGACAATCTTTCATATGACACCAGAACCACTGTTCTAGGCCTATAGTATTATATTGGCACATTGGTCTGTGTAACAATTGACTAACCACAGTTATTCTCTTTTATATTATTAAGGGAAAACCAGAATCAGAGTTGTATTATCATGACAAAAACCTGGGCACACTATTGATTGACTTATTTTCAGCTGGAATGGAGACCACCTCAACCACACTGCGATGGGGATTGCTATTAATAATGAAATATCCTGAAATACAAAGTAAGAAAATGCCACATCCTAAACATGGCAATATTTTAATTTTAGTCCAATTCTATAACTGAATACTTTATAGAAGACATCATAGAAAATGTAATTAGTTTATCTGGTTGGGAATTTATAAGCACTTTGGCAAAGTAAAATATTTTTGGAACACATTTATATTAATGCATATGTTTCTACCTTATATTAATATCAAGGTAAGTTAAGTATTTTTAACTATTAATATTTGTTTTGTGGTGTCATGATGGGTACCACAATTACCCCAGAATAATATAAATTGATATTGTACACTTGGATTTATTAGGAAGCCAATTTTTAATTTAGTTATTACAAAATATTCATGAACAGATGTTGTAAGATGTATAATAATTGAAGATGTGACTCAAAACATTGAAATATCTTCTTTTTACTAACAGAAAAGGTTCAGAATGAGATTGAAAGTGTTATTGGATCTGCTCAGCCAAAAGCAGAACATAAGAAACAGATGCCATATACTGATGCTGTCATCCATGAGATTCAACGATTTGGTGACATCATACCTGGAAACCTTCCACATTCAACAGTTAGAGATATAACCTTCAGGGGTTATTCTCTACCAAAGGTGATGATAATTATAGTACTTTATTATACTGCATGTTCATGTGCTTATTAATGGTTGAAGTTATAAAAATTGACATACACCTGGTGAGGACTCCTGGATTGAACTTTTCTAACTACAGTTGTACTAAAAAGCTTACATACCCTGGCAATTTTTTTCAGAGAATATGAATGATAAAACAAAAACTTTTTCTCCACTCATGGTTAGTGGTTGGTTGAAGCCATTTATTGTCAAACTTCTGTGTTATCTCTTTTTAAATCATAATGACAACCAAAAACATCAAAATGAAACTGTTCAAAAGTTCACTTACCCTGGTGATTTTGGCCTGATGATAACATGCCCAGAAGTTGACACAAAGGGGTTTGAATGGCTACTAAAGGTAACATCCTCACCTGTGACCTGTTTGCTTGTAATCAATGTGTGTGCATAAAAGCTGAGTGAGCTTCTGGGATCCAGACAGACTGTTGCATCTTTCCTCCAGCCACTGACGTTTCTGGATTGTGAGTCATGGGGAAAGCAAAAGACTTGTTCACGGATCTACGGGAAAAGGTAGTTGAACTGTATAAAACAGGAAAGAGTTACAAAAAGATATCCAAGGAATTCATAATGTCAGTCAGCAGTGTTCAAACTGTGATTAACAAATGGAAACTCAGGGGCTCTGTAAAAACCAAACCACGGTCAGGTAGACCAACCAGAATTTCGGCCACAACTGCCCGGAAGATTGTTCGGGATGCAAAGAAAAACCCACACATAACATCAGCTGAAATACAGGACTCTCTGAAAACTATTGGTGTGGCTGTTTCAAGATGCACAATAAGAAGGCACTTGAAGAAAAATGGGCTACATGGTCGATTTGCCAGAAGAAAGCCATTACTGCGCAAATGCCACATAAAATCTCGCCTTCAATACGCCAAACAGCACAGAGACAAGCCTCAAAACTTCTGGAACAAGGTAATTTGGAGTGATGAGACAAAAACTTACCTTTTTGGCCGCAACCATAAACGTTATACTTGGAGAGGTGTCAACAAGGCCTATGATGAAAGGAACACCATTCCTACTGTAAAGCACGGAGGTGGATCACTGATGATGTGGGGATGTGTGAGCTTCAAAGGCACAGGAAACTTGGTCAAAGTTGAAGGAAAGATGAATGCAGCACGTTATCAGCAAATACTGGAGGCAAATTTGCACTCATCAGCCAGGAAGCTTCGCATGGGACGTACTTGGACGTTCCAACATGACACCAATCCAAAACACAAGGCCAAGTTGACCTTTCATTGGCTACAGCAGAAGAAAGTGAAGGTTGTGGAGTGGCCATCTCAGTCTCCTGACCTCAATATCATTGAGCCATTCTGGGGAGATCTCAAGCGCGCAGTACATGCAAGACAGCCCAGGAATTTACAGGAACTGGAGACTTTTTTCCAAGAAGAATGGGCAGTTTTACCATCTGATAAAATAAAGAGCCTCATCCACAACTATCACAAAAGACTTCAAGCTGTCATTGATGTTAGAGGGGGCAATACACAGTATTAAGAACTGGGGTATGTGAGCTTTTGAACAGGGTCATTTTGATGTTTTTGGTTGTCATTATGATTTAAAAAGAGAAAACACAGACGTTTGACAATAAATGGCTTCAACCAACCACTAATCATGAGTGGAGAAAAAGTTTTTGTGTTATCATTCATATTCACTGAAAAAAGGCCAAAAAACCAAAAAATCTGCCGGGGTATGTAAACTTTTTAGCACAACTGTATATGTTAATCACCAAAAGCTTAAAGGACTATCAGCAAACAAATACTATCCAGGATATACAAGGATATGCAAATTTCCAACATACTTTTTGTATCAGTTTCCTCAGGATGTTTGAGATCTCTGCCTGTATTCCTTGAGTTTTAAATTAATAAAAATGTGACCTCCAAGGGTGTGGTGTGGCTGTACATGTAATAAGCAGCAATAAGTAAAAGCTCCCTCAACAAAACGGGTAATCAGATACCAAACTCTCCTTATTGCTACCCACAAGATGCATTCACTCCCTAAAAAACCTCATCCTCCATGGAACTTCCAAAAAAGCAGAAGGGAACTTCAGGAATTGGAGGCCCTGTCACACCCTTACTATCTCCTGGGTGCCCATATATTTTACATAGTTGTCTGCCAAAAGCTCACTTGGTCACTTGTATTGGGGTTTTGTCAGAGCTGACATTTGTAAGAGGGAGAAAAGGTTTTGCCCAAAGATTTGTTTTGTATCGAATAAGATCATCACTAAAAGGAAGTTAAATTATTAGACTCTGTAGTCTTCAGACGAGAAAGTATAATAAGTGGAGGCTCAGGGGAGGTGTGGAAACATGACAAATAGTTAAATTCACCTTCCCACACCTCTCCTGGGCATCTTTGCAGAGTCTGGCACTCCCTCAGAGTCCTCTTCTGGACTCCTGGATGTCGTTTCGCACACAATCACAGGCCTCAGCCATGCCCGAGGTGAGTGAAGTCACCCAGGAGGCCAGAAGAGGACCCCAAGTAAATTATAGACTCTGCAAGGATGCCCAGGAGAGGTTTCTACTTATTATAATCTGTGGTCTGAAGAGACCCCGTAGTATAATAATTTCACTTCCGGTACCCGGGTGATGAACTCCGAAAATTTGGGGTTTGTGTCAAACCTGAAACTTTTGTCAAATTTTGGTTGAACCCAGTTTTCTCATCTCTAGTAAGCTTTCCTGTTGTGTGTTCATCACATGACCTGGACATATCTGTATCCCATTGGTCTAAGTCATTTAGGTTCCTAGGCTAAAAAGTAGCCAAATATAGTATGGAACGTTCCCTAGTAATTTTTTTTTTTTAATCTAAAGGAGTTGTTCACTTTTTATTACATTTTTGATCAAAAGATCCCCTGAAATAAGAACCCAGTGATCAGTTGCATTTGGTGGTGGAAGGTAGCAGTAAGTGTTTACCTGCAGTGCCACTATTGGAGAAAAGAAGCATTACATGTTGTCCATTGAAATAAATGGATCGCCCATGTAATATACTTACCGCCTGTTTGACTCTCTGTTATATACATTCTACATTTATACTTACTTTGTATTTTTACACTAGGGCACTATTATTATCCCAGTGCTACACTCTGTGCTTAAAGATGGAACTTGCTTTGAGAAACCAGAAGAGTTTTTTCCAGAACACTTTCTTGATGCGGAAGGAAAATTCAAGAAGAACAAAGCCTTCATCCCATTCTCACTAGGTAAGAGAGACATTTGTATCTAAGCAATAGAAGTATAAATGGTCTTGTTGTAACACTAGCATGAAATTCTACATAACATGAACATAACATAGTAATGTATATGTCCTTTCTTGAACTATTATTATATTGTTATTTTATTTGCTTTATCAAAGTATATAAAAATGTATATTTTATCACCAGTCCTCTTGGCTGTATATGTACAGATATTTGTGCCATGGGATAATCAGCTTTTCAGAACAATATTGTTTCGATATTACAATATTGATATTGTGTCACAAAATGATATACTATACGTCTATATGTGGCCACCTGGTGGTTTTGTTGTGAAATGCAAAAAAATAAAATAAAAATATATATATATATATATATATATATATATATATATATATCCTATAATGCAGCTGGTTATCCATATCATCAGTGTTTCTCCATAACCAGAGCTACAGTGTCCCCACTAGACTGAACAGTGTCTAGTGATAGTATTAGTCCATAACTCCGCAGAAAATATGGCCCTAGATAACAAATATTGAAGCAAAACATATCCAGCTCTCGGTTTACATGAAAATGACCATTGCTATTAGCGTGTGCAGAAATCTTCACACTGTCTATTTCTATTTCATTCAGGTAAAAGAAGTTGCGCCGGTGAGACCCTGGCAAAAATGGAGCTCTTCCTGTTCTTCACAACCCTACTACAGAACTTCACATTCCAGGCCCCACCAGGTGCAGCCCTGGACCTCACTCCTGCTATGGGGTTCACTAACGCCCCATTACCTCATGAGATCTGTGCAATCCCTCGCAGATGAGACATATTTAATGCTGCAACATAGTCTTGTTTTTTTTTTTTGTTAACTTGCAGGACTTGTTTTTTTTCTTATTTTCTTACATATATTATTATTATTACATAAGAGTGTATATAATATGTGTGATATTTAATTATAAACCTTCCAATAAAATATTTGTTACAAATAAAATAAAAATTTTAATATGAAAGAAAAAAATATTTTAATTGACAGCCCCAAACACATTTGTTCCTATGTCATATAGAGTAGTTCATGGAGTAGAAGTAGTATCTAAATAGGAGCCAAATATTTATTAACTTTAGGTGCCGTTTCTTCTCTCTCGCAATAGTTTTCACTTCATAATTCTGGCCAGCAGGGGCGCTATGAGTAACTCATAATAAAATTATATTATAAAATGTTTCATTCCAGAATACTATAGAGCAGGGGTCTCAAACTCAATTTGCCCGGGGGCCGCTGGAGGTAGAGTCTGGGTGAGGCTGGGTCGCATCAGGTTTTCCACATCGGTAATATGCTCCATACTGGCCCCTGCACACGGTATTATGCTCCATACTGGCCCCTGCCCACAGTATTATGCTCCATAGTGGCCCCTGCACACGGTATTATGCTCCATAGTGGCCCCTGCACACGGTATTATGCTCCATAGTGGCCCCTGCACACGGTATTATGCTCCATAGTGGCCCCTGCACTTGTATTATGCTCCCTAGTGGCCCCTGCACTTGTATTATGCTCCCTAGTGGCCCCTCCACTTGTATTATGCTCCATTGTGGCCCCTGCACACGGTATTATGCTCCCAGCAGCTTTCGGCCCTGTCTAATTGCGCACAGACATCTCGTGATGAGACCGGCGACGCGACCTGATGACGTCACCAGAGCGCCCAAGCCTGCTCAGAGTGACAGCGGATCGCAGGAGAGGTGAGTAGCATTGGTTTTTATGTTCCTTCACCTCCCCTGGGTCTCCGATTATTATACTCCGGGGTCTAAAAAGACCCCGGAGTATAATAATAGTAGTATTTGAGGCCCGCGGCCTCACTTACCGATGCCCGCGGCTGCTCACAGCGGCATCCACTTCCTCTTCTGCGTCCCATAGCATAGGGAAATAAATAGGCCATCACCTTCCGGGGATACTCCAGCAGGTAACGGCCTATTTATATAAATAAAAAAACGTATCCTCACCTACCTGCGATGCCTTGATGCAGCCGCCGCCTCCTCCTCTTGTCCGAGACGTCTGTGTAGGAGGCGCGATGACGTCATTATATCGCTGCCTGCGCTGTGATGCAGACGTCTCGTAAGCCAGCCCAGGACAGGCCCAGCTCAGCGTTGTTTTTTTTTTAAAGCGGCCTGTCCTGGGCTGGTTTACATTAGATAGTAAAAATGCTGCCCCCCAAACAGTGACGGACAGTTCTGCCTGGGGCGGCCGCCTCACTTCGTCTCATTAGCGGTGCGCCCCTGGTGCCCTTCATATCAAACTCAGGCCGCACTAACATTAAACTTTGATATTGAGGTGGGGGCCGCAAACTATAAGGACACAAGGATAACAAAGTCAATGTTTTGGAGTCACAAAGCCCTGATCTCAATCCTATTGAAAATTTATGGGCAAAGCTGAAAAGGCAGGTGCGAGCAAGGCGGCCTACAAACATGGCTCAGTGACACCAGTTCTGTCAGGAGGAACGGGCCCAAATTCCTACCAACTTCAGAGAAGCTTGTGGAAGGAGATCCAAAAGCTGTGACCCAAGTCATACAGTGTAAGGGCAATGGTACCAAATACTAATGAAATGGATGGAAACTTTTGACTTTGCAAAAAGCAATAAAAATGCCTTAAAAAACTTCTCTCTCTCTCATTATTCTGGAATTTGGCAAAAATAAATAATTTTGGTAATCCTAATTGACCTAAAACGGGAAAGGTTTATTCTGATTTCATATGGACCATGCTGGTATAACCTGGGTATCTCATGTATATAATTCTATATGTACAGCTGGTATAACCTGGGTATCTCCTGTATATAATTATATACAGTATATACAGCTGGTATAAGTTATACATCTTGTATATAGTGATATGGACCATGCTGGTATAACCTGGGTATCTCCTGTATATAATTATATATGTACAGCTGGTATAACCTGGGTATTTCATGTATATAATTATATACAGTATATACAGCTGGTATAAGTTATACATCTTGTATATAGTGATATGGACCATGCTGGTATAACCTGGGTATCTCCTGTATATAATTATATATGTACAGCTGGTATAACCTGGGTATCTCCTGTATATAATTATAAATGTACAGCTGGTATAACCTGGGTATCTCCTGTATCTAATTCTATATGTACAGCCGGTATAACCTGGGTATCTCCTGTATATAATTCTATATATACAGCTGGTATAACCTGGGTATCTCCTGTATATAATTATATATGTACAGCTGGTATAACCTGGGTATCTCCTGTATATAATTATAAATGTACAGCTGGTATAACCTGGGTATCTCCTGTATCTAATTCTATATGTACAGCCGGTATAACCTGGGTATCTCCTGTATATAATTCTATATATACAGCTGGTATAACCTGGGTATCTCCTGTATATAATTATATATGTACAGCTGGTATAACCTGGGTATCTCCTGTATATAATTATATATGTACAGCTGGTATAACCTGGGTATCTCCTGTATATAATTATATATGTACAGCTGGTATAAGTTATACATCTTGTATATAGTGATACGGACTATACTGGTATACATAATACATATATACTTGGTATTATTTGTTCTTCTTCCTTATATCCTTGTAATAAATCACTAACTAGACGCCATTTTCTTAGACTATAGATGTGAATCTACTGTGACTATTGTATACAGTCATGTGATCACTCTATACACTGCCTGCCATTCAGGACTTGCCCAGGTGACATCATCTTAGCCCGGCATTCCTCGGAATTCTGGTGACATCATAAAAGCAGTGACATCACAATGTGCTGTAGAATCTATATAAGATGGGGAATGTCCTGGAGGAAGCTGAGGGTTCTGAAGATGGAGATGATGATGATGGATGTGAAGATATTGCTGTTGCTTTTTCTGCCTTTTGCTGTGTGTGCTGAGGAGGGGACGGTGACCGGGAGAGCAGCAGGTAAGGGAGACTTTACTGAGGAGACATTTATACACAGGTAAGTGGTGCTGCATAGGCGCTGCTTATCTCTGCCTATACAAGACGTCTGGCAGATATGGATTCTACAGGAATTTGTTTCCAGGGACATGTACAGATGTAGCAAACTTTAACTTGACATAAGCTGCAGTGTGGTGAAAGGGAATAGTTTTTAATTTTGTGGATGTAACAATGTTCTCATTCAGTGGCAGCAAACAGAGATTATGAAATCTAAGAAGAGGTTCTGCAGCAGACGGAGTGTGCATTAGACAGATCTGTGCGCAGCTGCTGCAGTCCTTCAATATTTCACCTTCACTAATGTATTGTAGCAAACCCTCAGCAGTGGAAAGTATTAGCTATAGTGGTACAGGTGTTCAGCCTTTGGATGTAACCTTGATCCTATTACTGGCTGAAAGCAGAGATACTAATGTGTACAGGGCCCTGGTATATGCTGGAGCTATATCTAATAATAATAATAATAATAATAATAATAATATTGAATGTTATTATTATTATTATAAAATTCATATTATAAAGTTGTAGAAAGTCACATGATCTCTGCACACACTGCCCATGATTTAGGCCCCGCCCCTATGGTGTCAGTAGAATCCAGCTCTATGATGACATCACAATACTGATGACATCACAAGGCCCTGTCCTTCCCTATATAAGGTGGGGGATGTGCTGTGGAGCTCTGAGGGTTTTGAAGATGGAGATGATGATGGATGTGAGACTTTTGCTGTTCGTTTTGCTGACAATTGCCCTGTGTTTTGTGGACGGGAGGGCGACCAGGAGACCTGCAGGTACAGTAATGGACATTCTTAACTGGGGGGCTTTACAGATGGCTCCTTTAGTGTGTGTGTGGGGGGGGGGGGGTTCAGGGATTTCCGTGTGGCACAATCTTCTATGCCTAAGAGGTTCTGCAGCAGACGGAGTGTGCATTAGACAAATCTGTGCGCAGCTGCTGCAGTCCTTCACTATATTTCACCTTCACTAATGTATTGTAGCAAACCCTCAGCAGTGGAAAGTATTAGCTATAGTGGTACAGGTGTTCAGCCTCCGGATGTAACCTTGATCCTATTACTGGCTGAAAGCAGAGATACTAATGTGTACAGGGCCCTGGTATATGCTGGAGCTATATCAATAATAATAAATAATAATAATAATAATAATAATAATAATAGTAAATGTTATTTATTATTATTATTATTATTATTATTATTATTATTATTATTATTATTGTTGTGAAATTGATATTATAAAGTTGTAGAAAGTCACATGATCTCTGCACACACTGCCCATGATTTAGGCTCCGCCCCTATGGCATCAGTAGAATCCAGCTCTATGATGACATCACAATACTGATGACATCACAAGGCCCTGTCCTGCCCTATATAAGGTGGGGGATGTGCTGGGGAGCTCTGAGGGTTTTGAAGATGGAGATGATGATGAAGTTGATTATTATTTTGCTGTTGCTGATATTTGCCCCCAGTGATGTGGAGGGGAGGGTGACCGGGAGACCTGCAGGTAATGCTTTATTACAGGGGGCTGTTACTAAATTCAGGCAATGATCTATATCAGTGGTGTCCAAATTGTGGTCCCAGCTGTCCTAACACTACTACACCCAGTAGGCTGTCCTGCAGGGAGTTGTAGTTGTGTTACACCTGGAGAGCCTCTGGTGTGAGACCACTGATCTCCATGGAGGGTCCAGTGTATGTCCTGTAGTGTAGGGTTATGGGCTGTGCTCAGTGCGGGGTCTCCTGTCACCTCCATGTTGGGGGTATTAGGTCGGCATTCGGTATAATGTAACGTCTCACCCTTGTGTATTATTCCTTTCTGATAGTGACCACTTCTACTGCCACCCTGCGCCCAGACACCCACCAGGAGAGAAGTGAGTAGTCATCATTCTATGTACATGTATAGTCGCTGCTGGTTGTACATTTTCAAAAATGCAGCAAATACAGCACAGAATTAAAAATGACAATTTTTTTTAGCAAACCCATGATTTGCTCACGAAAAAATATTTATTCTTTGTTGATCTATGTGAGGAGTCTTCAGATTACATGACGTCTTATCAACCATCTTGTCTCTTTCCTTCCAGTCCTGGTATACACGATTGTGCCACTAGTTGGCACCTTCCTGCTATTAACTGTTGGCGCCATTATCTATTTTTGGTAAGTTTCTGGCATCTTCTCATGAAATCTCCACAATACAGCAGTAATGTAGTATCATGATAATGTAGTGCAATGTGGAGGGTTATATCATGTCAGACCTACAGGGGGCGATGTGACTCCTGGGTAATAATCTGCTTGTACTATGTCTGTGATATCTAGGGCCCCCTGTACTGTGCCCTGTATAGTAACACATGAGGTGGAGAAGGGTTTCTAGGTTCTCCCCATAACCAGGAGGGGGCGCCCCATATTGCTTTGTCTAATGACTTGTTCTTGTTATTCCAGCTGTAAACGCAATCGACCTAAAGACCCGAAAGAGGAAGAACTAAAAGAGGTCATAGTTGAGAAGCTGGGTAAGAATATATCCCTGACACTGGGTGTATATGGCACCCCAACTATGACATGTCACTTATAGCACTGCTGCCAATGGGCCCAGGTATGGCTGTGGCCTCTGCACCCCATAGTTATACCCCTGGTGCCAATATGATGTGTAGTATAGGCCCATAAATTGGAAGGTTCCCTCTAAGTATAGAAGCGGTGTAGTTTTGGAGAACAGAGATGGCTCCTCCCCTGTACTACAGATGTAGCAGAGCTTGTTAGTAATACCACTATGAGTACTAAGAATCCAGAAGATTTACCTGCAGTCCTATGTAAAATCAGTAATAATACTTTATAGTGCCCTGAGGAGATGTTCCAGATTACCCAGTCAGCTCTGCTACATCTATGAGCCCATCCATTGGCCAATACTAATAATAGACACTTATCGATACCAGAGAGCAGAGAATAAAGGAGCCCAAAAACATAAGACAAGTCCAGAGTCCTCTATAATGGATGCACATGTCTATCCTCTTCTGATGGTTTCTATTTTATGTTGTAGCTGCTCCAGAGGAGAAGATGACCCCGGGTCCATGTATAATAACCCCGGCCGAAGTAAAGATCACTGTGATCCCCAAACCTGGTAAGAATCACTAATAACCCTGATAAGGTTGTGTGTGTGACCCCAATATATAGCAGACTGTCCCTGTGATATATGACCTGTGACCTCCTCCTGACATTGCTCAATATGAAGAGCAGAAATTGAACCCACCTCATATGTCCAAAATAATCCAAATACGTCAAGTGATCTGCTATGAAGGACACTGAATATCTGAAAATCTTCTCATTGTGGATTCTCTATTTATAGACAACAAAGAGGAGATCGATGATTACGAATATATTATAAGACCAGGACAAAAACCACAAAGAGTGGCGAAACAAGAGTGGAAGATGCCAATACCTGCCAAAATACCCAGAAGGAGGAAAACTGGTAGAAGACGTAGGATGGGATGTAAGATGATCTGTTGTGGTGGAGGAAAGAAGAATAAGAGGAGAGCAGCTCGGAGGAAAATGTAATAAGGACCATGAGGGCATAAAAGAACCACCACAACACCACCCTGCGAGAAGAACTCTACCAAATACTGAGGTAAGCTGGAAATACTCTACATGTAGTACAAGGATCATGTTTGGCTTATGTAGAAAATAATAATGTATATAACATGTAACCTGGGTTGGACTACAGCAGGACATAGACATCAGAGTCCATTACATGTCCATGATAGTTGTTGAGCCAACATTCCCGGCACCAGACCCTCCATTGATCCTTGAGGTCAGACATACAGAAGCCTCCAAAGTCAGCACTTCCTATCCTCAGTAGTGAGAAGTAAGAACGTTCCCCGAGCCCTTGTAGAGCCCACTGGTCCAAATATCCCAAGGGTGTGTCAGATGGAACAAGGTGCAGTTTGCTGTTGAGGTCTAAGGAAGATCTTATGTCTTTACTTAGGTGCTCGGAACAACCAAAAGCCCAAGAGACTGGGAAGCCGATCTGTCATAAAGTGTCTGAAAAAAATTACATCACCAAGTTCTGCCCTAGAGAATACAAAGACTGGATTGTCACCATTTTTCTGGCACTTATTGGTTGACATGAAGACCCTTGTCTGATGGATCTCTAGACTGTGATGGTTTATCTGGCTCATGTTAACTATTCAATAAAATAACTTTAGTTGTAGTTTACAAAGAGTTTTCTTCTTCTTCTAATGTTGATATACAATGAATGGCATACACAGGTATTATCCACAGGTAGCAGAAGACCTAGGGGGCGCCAAGAAAACCTTCCTACACCACATAGGGGAGCACCAAGCATGAAAGGGCTGGGGTCACTAATAAAATGCACATTCAATGTATATACATAAGTATAATTAATGTGTATATACAGTCATGGCCGTCACTGTTAGTACCCCTGAAATTTTTCAAAAAAATAAAGTATTTCTCCCAGAAAATTATTGCACTTATACATGTTTATTTCCTTTGTGTGTATTGGAATAACACAAAAACAGAGGAAAAAAAAAAAGCTAAACATTATAATTTCACTCAAAACTCCAAAATTACTGGCACCCTCAACTTAATATTTGGTTGCACACCCTTTGAAAAAAATATCTGAAATCAATGGCTTCCTAGAACTATCAACAAGCTTCTTCCACCTCTCAGGTAGAATTTTGGATCCTCTTCTTTTGCAAACTGCTCCAGGTCTCTCAGACTTGAAGGGCGCCTTCTCTTCTCCCAACAGCAATTCTAACCCGTTCTGGACGGCCCATGCAGTATATACGTCTGGATGGTGGTTCTCTTGTTCTGCAAGGATCTACCCATACTTCCTTGCAGTTTTAAGCAGCTGTAAATGGTAGGGTGCTCAGGGAATCGGCTCTATCCCACCAGATAAATAGCAAAGAAGCGGGCAGCACTCCAAATGTACGTGAAAAAACGTGAAGGAAGTTTCTGGTTTCAACTGTACGTACAAATCAGTGTATGTCACAAATATATATAATTGTACATAACATAGGCACCCCCATGTGTAATAATCAGTATATAGTGTATAATGAGCAATCAAGCTCAGGTGGCAAGGATAAATTCTAATACATACCTGATAGGATCCAGCGTCTACAGTAAAAGATCTGTATACACCATCCGGAGTCTCACTATTCACTCCGTGCATGCGTGGGAAGGAAATGACAGTAAAGATTGAATGCATGCCGTACTGAGACCAAGTGCGCCATCTTGGATTATCCTATACACTGCATAGAGGGAATGTCAGTAATATGTATGTAAAAAAGCGCTAACATGAATGCTAATATAGTTACAAATAGCCATCAATAAGGTATAGTGTATGGATTAGATAATACACACCCATACCCTGCATGTCAGTAATTCATTTGAAAATAACTGCAGCCAAAACCTCCTTATAGGTGTGAATACAAACCAATACCTATAGGAACTGCATAAATCAGATAGAATAGTGAAAACATATATAGAATCCACTACCATGTTTCTCCGAAAATAAGACAGGATCTTATATTTTTTGCTCCAAAAAAAAGTGCTAGGGCTTATTTTCGGGGTAGGTCTTAATTTTTTCCATGAACAACAATCACACATTTCATCGCTTTTTATTTCAACTTTTATCAGAGGTGAAACAGCAAAAAAACAGCAGTTCAACACTTTTGATTTTTTTTTTTTTCCGCTACGGCATTCACTATAGAGGTAAAATATTTTTATAAGTTTGTAGAGCGGGCATTTTCGGTCACAGGGATACCTAATGTGTATGTGTTTCACAGTAATATTATAGTTTTATATGTATTCTAGTGAAAGTGTGGGGGGAGGCTTGAACTTTTATTGTTTTATTTTGTTTTTTAATATTTTTTAACTTTTTTTTTTCTCCTTTTACTATTAATCCCTCCTAGGGGGCTTGAACATGCAATCATCCCATAGACTGCAATACAACGTATGGGAGATTATCTACGTTACTAATGAGGCTGGACCTCAATAGTAATATTCCTATGACAGGCCTGGGAGTCTTCATAATCCTCCTGGCTGTCAAAGGAACAGGTCGGCTCCCGCGATCTCGCCGTGCAGGAGCTGACCTGCAACGTGAAAGGTACGGGGCTGGTGGGGACTGGCCCCGGGGATAGTTGCTCTGCTTTGGGGTGGGGTGCTATAGGGACTGTAGCTATAGTATAGTAGCTATAGGTGGTTGGGACCGGCCCTGGGGACTGCGGGGGGGGGAGGTCATGTTTAGCAATGCCCGCGGTCAGAGTCCACTCTGATCGCGGGCATTAACTACGGGTTGTGCTACTTTGGTGGAAGGAGATGGGGTAACGTTGAACAATGCCCGTGATCAGGGTAGAAACTGATCACAGGCATTAACTCCACGTCTCAGCGGAGACCCAATACGGCAGCTATAATTGTCGACCTGCAGCAGAGAGGCCGCCATCTTTAAGGACCCAGCATCCGCTGTAATCGCACAGCAGATGTCGGGAAGGGGTTAAATTAGCTAGGGCTTATTTTTGGAGTAGGGCTTATATTTCAAGCCTACTCCAAAAAACCTGGAAAATCTAACTAGGGCTTATTTTCACTGTAGGTCTTATGTTTGGAGAAACATGGTATACACACGTGGACAAAATTGTTGGTATCCCTCGCTTAATGAAAGAAAAACCCACAATGGTCACAGAAAAAACCTGAATCTGCCAAAAGTAATAATATATAAAAATTCTATGAAAATGAACAAATGAAAGTCAGACATTGCTTTTCAACCAGGCTTCAACAGAATTTTTAAAAAAAAGAAAACTCATGAAACAGAAATGATGGTTCCCCTGAAAATAATGTGACCGAAGGGACATGTTACATCAAGGTGTGTCCACTAATTATCATCCCAGGTGTCTACAATCTTGTAATCAGTCAGTGGGCCTGTATATAAGGCTACAGATACTCGCTGTGCTGTTTGGTGACATGGTGAGTACCACACTCAACATGGACCAGAGGAGACGAAGAAAAGAGTTGTCTCAGGATCTTTGAAAGAAAATTATAGACAAGCATGTTAAAGGTAAAGGTTATAAGACCATCTCCAAGCAGCTTGATGTTCCTGTGACTACAGTTGCACATATTATTCAGAAATTTATAGATCCATGGGACTTTAGCCAACCTCCCTGGACGTGGCCGCAGGGGGAAAATTGATGACAAATCAAAGAGAAGGATAATACGAAAGGTAACAAAAGAGCCCAGAAAAACTTCTAAAGAGATTAAAGGTGAACTTCAAGCTCAAGGAACTTCAGTGTCAGATTGCACCATCCGTCATTGTTTGAGCCAAAGTGGACTTCATGGGAGACAATCAAGGAGGACACCATTGTTGGAAACAAATCATAAAAAAGCCAGACTGGAATTTGCCAAACTACATGTTGACAAGCCACAAAGCTTCTGGGAGAATGTCCTATGGACAGATGAGACAAAAATCGAAATTTTTGGCAAGGCACATCAGCTCTATGTTCACAGATGGAAAAATGAAGCATATCTTGAAAAGAACACTGTCCCTACTGTGAAACATGAAGGATGCTCTGTTATGTTATTCTCTATGGGGTTAAGGACAAGCGAGTTTTCTGACCAATCAAGCACAGTGATACTGCAGTTATTAAACCAGGTATTGGCAGTGTGGACAGGGGCCAAGTCCTGTTGGAAAATGAAAATTCCATCTCCAAAAAGCTTGTGGGCAGAGGGAAGCATGAAGTGCTCTAGAATTTCCTGGTAGACGGCTGCGCTGACTTTGGTCTTGATAAAACACAGTGGACCTACACCAGCAGATGACATGGCTCCCCAAACCATCACACTAGACCTCCAGCAGCTTGGATTGTGGCCTCTCCGCTCTTCCTCCAGACTCTGCGACCTTGATTTCCAAATGAAATGCAAAATTTACATTCATCTGAAAACACCTTTGACCGCTGAGCCACAGTCCAGTTCTTTCTCTCCTTGGCCCAGGTAAGACGCTTCTGGCGTTGTCTATTGGTCATGAGTGACCTGACACATGGAATGTAACACTTGTAGCCCATGTCCTGGATACAATGTCTGTGTGTGGTGGCTCTTGAAGCACTGACTCCAGCAGCAGTCCACTCCTTGTCAATCTCCCCCAAATTTTTGAATGGCCTTTTCTTAACAATCCTATCAAGGCTGCGGTTATCCCGGCTGCTTGTGCACCTTTTTCTGCCACGTTTTTTCCTTCCACTCAGCTTTCCATTAATATGCTTTGATACAGCACTCTGTGAACAGCCAGCTTCATTAGCAATGACCTTTTGTGGCTTACCCTCCTTGTGGAGTGTGTCAATGACTGCCTTCTGGACATCTGTCAAGTCAGCAGTCTTCCCCATGATTGTGTCGCCTACTCAACCAGACTAAGACCTTTTTAAACGCTTAGGAAGCCTTTGCAGCTGTTTTGGGTTAATTCTTCTAATTTTCTGAGATAATGACTTATGTGTTTCACTTTTTCAATTGAATTACTAAAAAAAAATAACTTTTTGATGATATTCTAATTTATTGAGATGCACTTGTATATGTAGTATAATGAGTCAATGTCAATGCAGGTCTGTGGAAGTCAGATTGATACTCTAATAGACTTGCATTATGAGTTTGACCTCCTTTTCACCCAGGAAGGACTTTGTGCATTAGAAAAGCAAAGAAGAGGTGAGTGCTCTTTAGGGGAGTACATAGTATCACAGCAAAGCTGTCAGTAGGTTCGTCAGTAACATTACACTACAAATAGTTTGATATTTAAACAGGTGGGGCAAATAATAATAATAAACTAAAAACTGACAAAAATAATCTGGTGTGATGATGAGAGATCGCCAGCTATACTGCACACAGTATCATGCCCCATAGTGGCCCCTGCACACAGTATCATGCCCCATAGTGGCCCCTGCACACAGTATCATGCCCCATAGTGGCCCCTGCACACAGTATCATGCCCCATAGTGGCCACTGCACACAGTATCATGTCCCATAGTGGCCCCTGCACACAGTATCATGTCCCATAGTGGCCCCTGCACACAGTATCATGTCCCATAGTGGCCCCTGCACACAGTATCATGCCCCATAGTGGCCCCTGCGCACAGTATTCTGCCCCATAGTGGCCCCTGCACACAGTATTCTGCCCCATAGTGGCCCCTGCACAAAGTATCATTCCCCATAGTGACCCCTGTACACATTATTATTCCCCATAGTGGCCCCTGCACTGAGTATTTTGCCCCATAGTGGCCCCTGCACACACTATTATATGTCCCATTGTGGACCACCCATGAACAATTATTATACTCTGGAGTCTTTTCAGACCCCAGAATATAATGATCGGAGACCCAGGGGAGGATAGAAACATGAAAAAACAACGTTGCTTACCTGTTCCTCGCTCCGGTCCTCTCCCTGCTGCTTCAGCCGCCTTCAATGTTGGACCAGGCCGGCGTCACGTGATGCGGGCAAGGCGTTGCGACGCAAAATGACATTGGGGACGTCACCAAACAGGCCCGAAGCCTTGAGAAGCGCAGGAGAGATAAGTACATTGTTTTTTATGTTCCCTCACCTCACCTGGGCCTCTGATTATTATACTCCGGGGTCTGTAACATTGATATCTTACTTTTCATATACATTGTTTTTGTACTATATAAACTGAAAAAACTTCAATAAATATATTTGAAAATCATAGACATAATTGAATAAGTATATATCTAGAAATGAGAGAATCTTTCAAAATTCAATTCAGGTTTAGTTGGTACAAACCAAAAATTTGATTCAGGTTTGAAGGGGTTTATTCTGAACCAGAATTTCAAATTGCCTTAACAGTCATATCTGACCCTCTGAGGGCTCCGAGGACTCCACCTAACCCCTTTATTGCTCCATAATGCAACCAGAGTCTTATAATCCCAAAGTGACAGCAGTATTATATTATATTATATTTGGTACAGATAGTAGATTGATTATTAGACTCTTTAGACCCTCTTTAATACTCTTTAGAGTATAATAATTGGAGGCAAGGCTGGCTGTGGCTCCTTTTTTTTTTCCTTTAACCCCTTGGCGCATTCTCATGTACATGTACTTGAGGCAGTTAAACAGTCACCGGGCTGTCAGGGACCAGGACCCGATGACTGAAAACAGCTGACAGAGTCACTTTGGTGTTAAATTAATTAATTAGTTTATGTATTAATTGATTTATTTAATTAATTATTTATTTGTGTACATTAATGTATAATTAATTTAAATATATAGATAGATATAAAAAAGCAATAAAAAAATACATTATTAGTTTTATAACAACTGCTACAATATGACCAAGCAGTTGCTTACTGCCGAAGAGGCATACGCCTTTTTTTGTGAAGACTCCGACTCTGGAAGTGGAGAGGACATAGACTTTTTGCTGACATCTTCCTCAAGTTCTAGTTCTAGTGAAAAGCCTCCTCATAGATGTCCCAGGGGTAGTGTGCAAACGCAACCACATTCATGTGAAACTCTGTGGATCCCCCCCTAATAATTATTTGCCCCAAGTCCCTTAATTTTCTGCCACCCCAGGCACCAATGTGAACACTACGGATTACAGAAAAATTGATTTTCTTAAAAAATTTTTTTTGGATGAGTTAATTGCTCTAATGGTGGCTCAAACAAACCTCTATGCAGAGCATTTTATTGTGGCAAATCCTAACAGCCATTGGAACCAACTAATGATGCTGAAATGCACAAGTTTTGGGGTCTTCTACTAAATATGGGCATTACTAAAAAGCCCACTAGACGCTCTTATTGGAGCAATGACATACTGTATCAGTTCCCGCTATACCGACTTGCCATGCCAAGAACATGATTTGAAGCTTTACAAAAATTTCTCCATTATAATAACAATGTCCACCCCAAAATGACCCCAGCTATGACAGGCTCTTCAAAATTCGTCCACTAGTTGACCATTATTATCTAAAATTTACAGAAGCATACACCCCACAAAAATGCATTTCAGTGGACGAATCCTTAGTACACTTTAAGGGTAGACTTCACTTCCGCCAATATCTGCCTAACAAGAGGTCTAGATATGGCGTGAAGTTATATAAAGTCTGTGAAAGTGTAACTGGTTACACTTGTAGGTTCCGCATATATGAGAGGAAAAAATTATCTATAGAGCCCCCAGAGTGTCCCCCTGTCCTGGGAATAAGTGGGAGGATAGTATGGGATTTGAAGTACTCCATACTGGACCACGGATATCATATTTATATGGATAATTTTTACAATAGTATAACCCTTTTGAAGAGCCTTGGCACCAGAGGCACAGTTGCATGTGGCACAATTAGGAGGAATCAAAAGGGTCTCCATAAATCCTTCACAGATCAGACAGTGCGCCATGGGGACAGTAGAGCTGTTTGCAGTGAGAATTTAGTCCTGGTAAAATATAAGTATAAACGTGACATCCTTATTTAAACCACCATACACGCAGACAAGTCCACACCAGTCTAAGTACGAGGATCCACAGAACAGGCCCTACAACCTGTGTGTATCCAAGATTACAACCACTTCTTGGGAGAGGTGGACCTTTCAGACCAGGTTCTGCAGCCCTACATTGCCCTGCAAAAATCTAGGTCTGGTATAAAAAATTAGCCCTATACCTTACCCAAGTGGCAGTCTATAACGTGTTTATCCTTTATAAAAGTGCTGGGCATAGGGGGACCTTTCTTGATTTTTGGAGACCAGGAAGGGGAAGGCAGCAGTGGAAGCAGCAGTTCTTCTGGAGTCTCCAGAATCGTTCATGGGCAGCATTTTCTGGGTGTTCTCCCCCCCGCAGAGAAAAAAAGGAGACCCCAAAAACGGTGTCA
This sequence comes from Leptodactylus fallax, assembly GCA_947044405.1. Taxonomy (NCBI): domain Eukaryota; kingdom Metazoa; phylum Chordata; class Amphibia; order Anura; family Leptodactylidae; genus Leptodactylus; species Leptodactylus fallax. The sequence goes on from CAMRHE010001230.1 coordinate 153,103, forward strand.
AGTATGCTCGATGAGAGGACTAAGGAGAGATACCACGCACTACTGCGAGACCTGCCCATCTAAGCCAGGCCTGTACATTGGTGACTGTTTTAGAGCGTACCACACCTCAATTGGTTTTAATTAAATTAATATTTTTGTTTGTTAAACTTATTTTATGAGGTTTTATTTTAGGTATTTCCAACAATTTCCATTTGGCTCCAACTGACATTTCAATAAAACTACCAACTAAAATTAAAAATTCCCATTATAACCCTGGATGAATACTTTGAAGTTTGCAATTTTGCATTTATTTTTGCTGTTAGGACGATATCCTGTCACAGAAAACTGGTAGTACTGGGGCTCTACAAATACTCCATGGTACCTGCAAACCATGAAACACCTGTGGGGTCAAAATAAATTCACAATACCCAAAAATTAATTATTTGAGGGGTTTAATTTCCAAAATGGGGTCACTTCTTATGGATTTCCATTGTTCTGGTACCTCTGAGAGGCTGCAAATGTAACGAGGCACTTGAAAACTAATTCAGCAAAATCTGAGCTCCAAAAGACAAATAACGGTCCTCCCGTTCTGAGCCCTCTTGTGTGTCCAAACAGCAGTTTATGACCACAAATAGGGTATTGCCATACTCGGGAGAAATTACATAACAAACTGGGATATTTTATTCCTTGTGAAAATGAAAACATTTTAGCTAAAACTACATATTGTTGGAAAAAATGTCATTTTTTTAAATTTCGCAGCCCAATTCAAATAAATTCAGTGACACACTTATGGGATCAAAATGTTCACAATACCCATAGATAAGTTCCTTGAGGGGTGTAGTTTCCAAAATGGGGTCATGTCTGTGGATTTCTATTGTTCAGGTAGTTTTGGGACTATATAAAAGTGATTTGGTGCCTAAAAAAGATCCTTGAAAAATGGCGGCACCAAAATTCATAAGTTGCTCTTTCATTTCTGGGGACTGTGTTTGAGTTTATATGGCTACATGTTAGATACTGAAGTTAGGGAAATCAATAGAAGTTTGTTTTGCTGTTAACCATTGCTGTGTTACAGGAAAAAATTAAATTAAAATGGATTTTCTCCCCCGCTCCTTTTTCTCTAGACTCCAGTCCATCTTTGGCAGATTTATATGGGGGTCGTCCCTTGCGGTTTCTCACAATGTCACGCCGTAAATGCAACGGGGGAGCAGGATTACCTGACCCTTTTCTGTACTACAAGGCCACTATCCTGTTGCGCCTCTTTGATTGGCTCTACCGGGATTCCAACAAGCAGTCGGTGGCTATTGAGAAGGAGCTACTCACGACATTCCTTCCCTCCCTGCCTTGGATTCCTGCTCACTACCGGCCGCAACATGTCTGCCATACATTTCTTTCTGCCCACTTCCTCAGCATTTGGGATTCGGTGTGCCGTGGATCGGGAGTGGCGAGGATCTCCGGCCCCTTGAGCCCATTGTTCCACAACCCCATGCTCCCGCCAGGCTGCTCCTCTCAGCGCTTTCTGTGTTGGTCTGACCAGAAAGATGTAAGATGGTATGATGTCCTGGGTTCGGGCTCTCTCCCCTCCTTCGATCGGCTATGTGCTTTCAGTCCGGGCCTCACTATGTCCTGGTTGGAGCATCACCAGCTGCTTTGTTTCATCCGTAAGTTCTCTCTGCTGCCGGTTTCTTCCTCTGATTCCACCACACTGGAAAAGACTTTGCTTCAGTCTGGCACCCCTACATGTGTAGTCTCCTTCCTTTACAATGTCCTCCTGAGTGATGCTACAAAGGGAGTTCCCCCATATACTGTGACCTGGGCTAGGGACCTGCAGACTTCAATCTCCTCTGCTGACTGGTCTAAAATCTTTGTGTTCGTGCATAAGTTGCCCTTGCCGTGCAGTGCACAGGAGAAAAATTTTAAAATCCTGACCCGGTGGTATCGCTGTCCAGATCTCCTGCATAGGATGTACCCTTGCGTGTCTGATCGGTGTTGGCACTGTGGCGCGGAGAGGGGCTCTCTCCTCCATATCTGGTGGGAGTGCGTGGGGATTAAGCCATTCTGGAAGTCTGTTTTCGACTTCTACTTTAAGGTTGATGGCCATGTCTTCGCACCCTCCCCCCAGTTGGCCCTCCTTTCCCTTGTATTGGGTAAATACAAGGCAGTTAAGGGTGACCTCCTGCGTCACTTCCTCATGGCTGCCAGGGCAGTCATCCCTCGGCACTGGCGCATTGCCGCCACCCCCTCTTTGCAGGAGTGGCTCCAGGAGTTCCTCCACATTCAGAGTATGGAGGTGTTGGTAGCGGCGGATTCCACCGACTCCTCCAGGTTCGATGCACTCTGGCGGCCGTGGGTGGTGTTTCAGGAGTCGACTGATTTTGCTAGGTTTTTTTCTTGAGTTCCTATTAGCTTGGAGTGCGTTTCTGTTATTACATTCAGGTCTGTTGTCCCTCATTTTTTCACTTTGTTTTTTTTTTCCTCTGTTGTTTTCCTCGTCTTTGTGTCTTCCAGTTCCCTGGTCCTACTCATATATGCTCCCAAGGAAGCGACAGATCTCGGGAAGCCCTCCTTCTAGGCTCCAGCCCTTTTTTTTTTTTTTTTTTCTTCTTCTTTTTCTTTCTCTTTTGTTTATTGTGTTATTGTGAGAGCCTGCACCGCACTGTTTTACATTTTGTTCCATCCTTTGTTATTTGTTATTTGTTATTTTTTGATGTTATATACTTGAAAACTTAATAAAATCTGATTAAACCTAAAATGGATTTTCTGCAAAAAAAATGAAATGTATTACCTTATCTGGCTATTCATTTCTACCTAAAAAATCATGGGACCTTTCTGTTCAATTGGGTCATGAGATCTCATCCTGACCTCATGGAATGGATAAGTCTTTCTGTTCTGTCACACCAGAATTACCTGTATGATGAAACTGATCTGCACCGCACAAACTCTCCACAAGGGGTCATATACCTGCTACTGCTGAGGATTACACAGGTGCCTGTCACACAGTTATAATACAGGAAGCGACACTGAAGCCTCTCTTTATACTTATGGTCTCTTACATTATTTAAGAGAATATAGAAAGAAGCACAACAATTCTGTTCCGTCAGCAGGTAGAGATGGTGCAGTCTCTAGCTGCCCATAGAATGATGTACTGGAAATCAAAATGGTGTATGATCAACAGGGTGGCAGCGAAGAGGTGAAACACATTGAGTGTATTATACATACAAGAAGACAACAATGTGATACAAACTCAAGTCAGGGGTGAAGGGATGGAAAAAAAAAGTTTTCACTGCACAGTTTCTTTGAGCAGGACCTTTCAACATGGACAACATGCCCCACCTCTAATGTCTGCTGAGTTTCTGAGCAATCTGAGGTTTTTATTCTCATACACTACACAGAGATTCCCCATAGAAAATAAAAGGTTACCAACAAGAATTACCCAGAAAGTTCATCACAGTTACAGTATAAACATTAGTCTTCTTATGGGCTCTAGTTGAGGAGATGGATTTAGTGTGTCCACCATGTGCAGAGAGTCAGGGAGTGTGAGTCTTCCATGGAGCGCAGAGGAGAAGATTGGACTAGTCCATTACTGTTTTGGGATGTGTTTAAGTGATGAGTTGGATGGTTAGTCAATTGTTGTTCCATGGAGTGATTCGGATGGACAGCGCTACCTTGCTTTCCAACAAAAATAAAAAAAATCTTGTGTTTCAGGTACCAGGTCGTGTACCTAGCAGACTGGCAAAATGGTCATATCTGGAAAAACCCTTTGACCTTTAATTCCTTCTGGGTAGTTGCCTTAACCCAATTCACTTTGGATAAAAATGTGAGTTTCTCCAGGAGGAGTCTCTATGTGAGGGCAGAGGTGTCTAGCCAGGTTTATCAAGATGGCCTTATGGAAATCATATGAAGCAACTTCCTAGTCCCTGAGCCACAATGATATTGCTCAGATCCACCCAACCAAAAAGGCCCCAGAGATTGGTCACTGACACAAGAACAAAGTTACTTTTAATCCCACAGACTGAGCAGGCCACAATTCTGACACTACAGGCCCTTCATTGCTTGTCATGCCATAACTGTGGCCTTACCTTTCCTTGAATTGTGCTGTATCTGTCCCCACTACTGGCAAGTGCTCTCCTCTGTTTAGCTGTCTTATATGGCCTCTACCTTCTCCACTCTTAGTGTTGGCCCTGTTGTTTGGATTCTGGGATCTACTCAGTTCATAGGGATCTTGGTGGCCCCATTCTTCTCTCCTTATCTTCTGGTGCCAAACTGGCGTCTCCACCTCTCTCTTCTTGTAGAAGCCTCAGAATATCCCTAGTGGACCAGTGGAGACTGCCATGCTATACGCACATACAGCTGTACAGCTACAAGTAAAACTATGTCACTGTGATAAACAATTTCTCAATCCACACTTTCCCTTCCTAATGATTGTGTCCCTACATATTTCATCATAGACATTCATCACGTGACTCCAGCATACTGCCGGCTCCTAGTGCGGAATCTGAGGTCTCCTAATGGAACATCTAGCTGTATATGTACTGTGTAGTATAACTGACTGTAGGTTTAGGCTTACGTGTACAGTCATGGCCAAAAGTTTTGAGAATGATACAAATATTAATTTTTACAAAGTCTACTGCTTCAGTTTTTCTAATGGCAATTTGCATATACTCCAGAATGTTATAAAGAGTGATCAGCTTAACAGCAATTACTTGCAAAGTCAATATTTGCCTAGAAAATGAACTTTATCCCCCAAAACACATTTCAACATCATTGCAGCCCTGCCTTAAAAGGACCACCTAACATCGTTTCAGTGATTGCTCCATTAACACAGGTGTGGGTGTTGATGAGGACAGGGCTGGAGATCAATCTGTCATGATTAAGTAAGAATGACACCACTGGACACTTTAAAAGGAGGCTGGTGCTTGCCATCATTGTTTCTCTTCTGTTAACCATGGTTATCTCTAAAGAAACACGTGCAGTCATCATTGCACTGCACAAAAATGGCCTAACTGGGAAGAGTATTGCAGCTAGAAAGATTGCACCTCAGTCAACAATCTATCGCGTCATCAAGAACTTCAAGGAGAGAGGTTCCATTGTTGCCAAAAATGCTCCAGGGCGCCCAAGAAAGACCAGCAAGCGGCAGGACCGTCTCTTAAAAGTGTTTCAGCTGCGGGATCGGGCTACCAGCAGTGCAGAGCTTGCTGAGGAATGGCAGCAGGCAGGTGTGAGTGCATCTGCACGCACTGTGAGGCAGAGACTCTTGGAGCAAGGCCTGGTCTCAAGGAGGGCAGCAAAGAAGCCACTTCTCTCCAGAAAAAACATCAGGGACAGACTGATATTCTGCAAAAGGTACAGGGAGTGGACTGCTGAGGACTGGGGTAAAGTCATTTTCTCTGATGAATCCCCTTTTCGATTGTTTGGAACATCTGGAAAACAGCTTATTCGGAGAAGAAGAGGTGAGCGCTACCACCAGTCTTGTCTCATGCCAACTGTAAAGCATCCTGAAACCATTCATGTGTGGGGTTGCTTCTCAGCCAAGGGAATCGGCTCTCTCACAGTCTTGCCTAAAAACACAGCCATGAATAAAGAATGGTACCAGAATGTCCTCCAAGAGCAACTTCTCCCAACCGTCCAAGAGCAGTTTGGCGCTCAACAATGCCTTTTCCACCATGATGGAGCACCTTGCCATAAAGCAAAGGTGATAACTAAATGGCTCAGGGAACAAAACATAGAGATTTTGGGTCCATGGCCTGGAAACTCCCCAGATCTTAATCCCATTGAGAACTTGTGGTCAATCATCAAGAGACGGGTGGACAAACAAAAACCAACAAATTCAGACAAAATTAAAGCATTGATTCTGCAAGAATGGACTGCTATCAGTCAGGATTTGGTCCAGAAGTTGATTGAGAGCATGCCAGGGAGAATTGCAGAGGTCCTGAAGAAGAAGGGTCAACACTGCAAATATTGACTTGCTGCATTAACTCATTCTAACTGTCAATATAAGCTTCTGTTACTCATAATATGAATGCAATTATATTTCTGTATGTGATAAAAACATCTGACAAACACGCATAAAAACCAGAGGGCAGCAGATCATGTGAAAATATAATATTTGTGTCATTCTCAAAACTTTTGGCCATGACTGTAGGTTTAGACAATTTTCTTTCCAGACTTACAGCCACCAATTGTGCAAGTTCTCACACTTAAAAAGATGAGGCCGGCCTGTAATTGTCATCATAGGTAGACCTCAACTATGAGAGACAAAATGAGAAAACAAATCCAGAAAATCACATTGTCTGATTTTTAAAGAATTTATTTGCAAATGATGGTGGAAAATAAGTATTTGGTCAATAACAAAAGTTCATCTCAATACTTTGTTGTATTCTTTGTTGGCAATGACAGAGGTCAAACGTTTTCTGTAAGTCTTCACAAGGTTGGCACACACTGTTGCTGGTATGTTGGCCCATTCCTCCATGCAGATCTCCTCTAGAGCAGGGATGTTTTGGGGCTCTCACTGGGCAACACAGACTTTCAACTCCCTCCAAAGGTTTTCTATGGGGTTGAGATCTGGAGACTGGCTAGGCCACTCCAGGACCTTGAAATGCTTCTTACGAAGCCGCTCCTTCATTGTCCTGGCGGTGTGCTTGGGATCATTGTCATGCTGAAAGACCCAGCCACATTTCATCTTCAATGCCCTTGCTGATGGAAGGAGGTTTGCACTCAAAATCTCACGATACATGGCCCCATTCATTCTTTCATGTACACGGATCAGTCGTCCTGGTCCCTTTGCAGAGAAACAGCCCCAAAGCATGATGTTGCCACCCCCATGCTTCACAGTAGGTATGGTGTTCTTTGGATGCAACTCAGCATTCACTCTCCTCCAAACACAACGAGTTGTGTTTCTACCAAACAGTTCTACTTTGGTTTCATCTGACCATATGATATTCTCCCAATACTCTTCTGGAACATCCAAATGCTCTCTAGCAAACGTCAGATGGGCCAGGATATGTACTGGCTTAAGCAGGGGGACACGTCTGGCACTGCAGGATCTGAGTCCCTGGCGGCGTAGTGTGTTACTGACGGTAGCCTTTGTTACATTAGTCCCAGCTTTCTGCAGGTCATTCACTAGGTCCCCCCGTGTGGTTCTGGGATTTTTGCTCACTGTTCTTGTGATCATTTTGACCCCACGGGGTGAGATCTTGCCTGGAGCCCCTGATGGAGGGAGATTATCAGTGGTCTTGTATGTCTTCCATTTTCTAATTATTGCTCCCACAGTTGATTTCTTCACACCAAGCTGCTTGCCTATTGCAGATTCAGTCTTCCCAGCCTGGTGCAGGTCTACAATTTTGTTTCTGGCGTCCTTCCATAGCTCTTTGGTCTTCACCATAGTGGAGTTTGGAGTGTGACTGTTTGAGATTGTGGACAGGTGTCTTTTATACTGATAACAATGTCAAACAGGAGCCATTACTACAGGTAATGAGTGGAGGACAGAGGAGCCTCTTAAAGAAGAAGTTACAGGTCTGTGAGAGCCAGAAATCTTGCTTGTTTGTAGGTGACCAAATACTTATTTTCCAACATAATTTGAAAATAAATTTTTAAAAAATCAGACAATGTGATTTTCTGGATTTGTTTTCTCATTTTGTCTCTCATAGTTGAGGTCTACCTGTGGCATCCCAGAGCTGGCAATGGCTGGGCTGAGGGTGATCTCTGTGCATTGTATTATTTCCTGTTGCTTCATAGCCTGTGTGACATAGCAGGGGGTCCTGAGTCTCACACAACACAGCGCCACCTAGTGAGCCTCACACATGCATTACACCTCCCATAGGATTGAATAGTAACCAAATGTCCAATGGGAGGACATCGCCTGGGAAAAGGGGAGGAGTCAGCTGATCACTGGGTCCCCATGGTAACACCCCTGCAGGAAGGTCCTGCGTGTGAGAAGTTAGAAGTGTGGAGTGTTAGGAGGAGGAGGTGAGGAGATAAGTGTGATGTCCTGTGAAGAAAGCAGTGAGTTTAGTGCAGGAATCTCAAGTCCTAGACAGGCCCAGGAAGGTTGGAGAACTGACATACTCCAGCTATTCAGAAGATCCTGTCCCCTGTCTGCCTAGCCATCGCCCTGAAGGAAGTCAAGCATCATTATCTTGTCAGCCTGAGACTGTGGAGAGAACATTCTGGAACACGTGCTCCATAGCAAGTATCACAGGATCCAGGGGCCAAGGCCAGACCTGTGGAATATCCTGCCACCCTGACTATTGCACCCCCGAAACTCTGAGCTATCAGGACCACATAACGTGAGTGGGGAATATTATGTACTAGTATCATGGTGGGCATCCTCCTATGTGCCAAATAGGAGCCCAGACGCACCTTAAGGCTGTAACACTGAAGTATAAGGGGCTAGGAACACCTTTCATCAAGTCTGCCCTGCACCCCAGGACTTTGCTGTGTCACCAGGCGTACCCCGTTGTTTTGTATTGAAGAAACTGTTTAAGCATTTGTGCCTCCACACCCATGGAAGTAAAAGTTCAACTTTACAACCGTTTCTGTGTCTGACTCTGCACCGACAACATCAGGGCGCCCCAAACACCACCAGTCGGCACAGTATAGGGGAAGCGCCCCGGGGGAACAATCACCACCAACATTTGTGCAGCCCCCTCATCACCGGTACCAGTGGTGGTAACGTGGGACAGCACCAGCGCTGCGCCCTCGTGCCCAGAGACCGTGACAAGTCTGCGCTGTTTGCACCCCGCAATCCCAACTGCAGCGTTACCTTCCATCTGGTCACCGCATACCTATGATGACAATTACAGGCCGGCCTCATCTTTTTAAGTGGGAGAACTTGCACAACTGGTGGCTGACTAAATACTTTTTTCCCCCACTTTATCTCTGGGAATTCATCAAAAGAGAATTTTTTTAAAAGCTATTACTAGGAATTATCTCTTGCTCTATTCCTGATTTAGTCCAGCTCATGATGATGAATTTAAAGGGTCAGTAATAAAAAATTATTTTTGTACACTGCACTATGAGGAGTTGGGAAGGGAACATAATTACATAATTAGGGTATCGAGAAGAATATAATAAAAAATTGGTGAATATGTACTAAAAAAATATTAGGCACCATATGAAAATTGTCACAAGTACCAAATATATCATGTACAATATCTTAACATACTTTTTTAAAGTAATTAATGAATAAATGAATGAATATAAAAATGAACGAATAGATAAATGAGACCCTTTAAACTAGCAAGTTGTAAAGACTGTTCGTATCAAAGTGCAATAAAATATAAATGTCAAATATACATTAAAGAAAAAATAAAATTCTTTAGTCAAATACATACTCAAGTGCTTCATTAAGACCACCCGGTATGAGTGTATTGAATTTGAATATCCAGTACATCTCCCTTCTCTAGTTTCTCAAATCTGTTTGTGAATATGGGGTGGGATTTGATCAATTGGAGTAATTTTGAAACCTGCCAAGTTGGATTTATGGACTTGAAAGGCGTGTTTTGGATATGCTATGTTTTAAGTACCCATTAATATTAGACCTGTGTTTGTTCAATCTTTCACGTAATTGTCTGATGGTTCTGCCTATATATTGTAGCCCGCATGGGCACTCAAGAACGTAAATCACATAAGATGATGAGCAGTCTAGTAGGTATTTTATTTGAACTGTATCTTTAGTAGCACTCATGATTGCGTTAATTCCATAATTGATTGTACAACACTTTTATTGTTACATTTATATACACCATTGGCTTGTGAGGAGATCTGCTTGACCTTAATAAGATCTACAGAAGATCTGAGTCTACTGGGAGCTAATATATTTTTACCTAGTATCACTATATACATTTCACAAGATAATTGTACATTTCAGTTGGTTAAAAAATCCCCATCTAACCAAATCTGGTGGTTGTGATA